>JANCRA010000192.1:0-252822 GCA_024362935.1 Setophaga petechia | reverse complement strand
TCATTCTGTGGGTATTAGGTTTTCTAATTTTACATGCAGCTTTTTAAATCCTTATGTGTCAAAAACCCGAATTCCAAATGGAATTTAACAATCTGGATTTCGATGATTTTGAAGCAAGAGCAGGGAAGTTTGCAAAGCACAATCTCTGGATTTCATCAGAGTTAGCAATGCATTTTTCTGGGCAGGGAATTTGCATAGAAATTCATGTCATGAATCGAGCGTGGGGAGAAGCATTTGTGGGTCACGGTGTGGATGTGAACAGCAGCAGCTCCAAAATGCTCCTTTTCTTCAATTTCTACCCTGAAAATACATTTAATAGAGGTTTATGAGCAGCTGAGAGGGGCCATCTTTAAAGTAAAACCAGTTCTTACATCTGGATTGTTTCAGAAATAACCTGAGCAACCTGGGCCAGGGGAATGAGGTGATCTCTAGGATCCTTCCTAACCCAAAGTGTTGTAGGATCAGTGATTTTTAATTTATTTATTGTTGTAGGTATCCAAACTGACTGTAAGGGATGCTCATCCTCCCATCCTTGCTGTGCCAGGGCAGCTGCAGGTGGGAGACCTTCTTGGAGTAACTTTTTCCTCCCATTTTGTAAAGGTTGCTTGAAACTTTGCCCTAAAATTGAAATTCATCAATTTTTCAAATTCTCCCACCCAGAGAAAAAAGCTTAGCTTTATCTTGGCTGAATAATGCATGGCCCCCTGGCTGTAATCCTGCTGCTGCTTTCCTTGCAGGGCATTGATCTGGAGGAGAGGGAAACAGAACCTGCAGAGCAAAAAAAAAATAAAAACCCCAAAATCAACCGGGATGTGAGGAGAACTGAGAAAGGGCACGAAGAGGCTGAGGCTGCAGCTGGATCCAGTTCATCCCTGGGGTTTTTTGGGATGTCCAGGGTCAGAACAGGGGCAGGGGGTGCACGGTTGGGATGAACGGAGACAAGAGATCTCTGCAGCCAGGGCTGGAATTGGGGTTCATTGCAAAGGGCCTGGGTGCAGGGCCCTGCTGGGATTTGGGGTTCATTGCACAGGGCCTGGGTGCAGGGGCCTTTTGGGATTTGGGGTTTATTGCAAAGGGCCCTGCTGGGATTTGGGGTTTATTGCAAAGGGCCCTGCTGGGATTTGGGGTTCATTGCACAGGGCCTGGGTGCAGGGCCCTGCTGGGATTTGGGGTTCATTGCAAAGGGCCTGGGTGCAGGGCCCTGCTGGGATTTGGGGTTGATTGCAAAGGGCCTGGGTGCAAGGCCCTGCTGGGATTTGGGGTTATTGCAAAGGGCCTGGGTGCAGGGCCCTGCTGGGATTTGGGGTTCATTGCAAAGGGCCCTGCTGGGATTTGGGGTTCATTGCACAGGGCCTGGGTGCAGGGCCCTGCTGGGATTTGGGGTTCATTGCAAAGGGCCTGGGTGCAGGGCCCTGCTGGAGCTGCAGCCACAGCTCGGAGCAGGCCCGAGAGAAGAGAGGGGGAGAACATAAGAGAGTAAAGGGGTGAGAACTGAGAGTGTGGGAAGAAGTGGAAGATGCAGTGGAAAGAGCAAAGAGAAGAGAAGAGAAGGGAAGGGAAGAAAAAGGTGGTCGAAGTTCTCATTACAATACAATAAATCATCTTTTGGGCTGAATATTCTGATTCTCACTAACCAATCTAGTACAATATACAAATCCTACAGCATTTCCATACAACCTATAAGAATCACTACATTACCATGCTGTGTTACATTTTAAACCCTAAAAACTCTTCTTTGGACCCCTTCTGCCAAGCTGGCAGGGTCTGCTCTGACCCTTGGACTTGCCTGCTTGCAGAGGGTGTTGTTTCATCAAAAGGGGATCATCTTCAGCAGCCACACCATTGTTTTCCAGTTGTTCAGTAACTGAGGTATCTCAAAGCTTGCTTTCATTTCAATCTCGCTTATAGTTTCTATATTCTCAAAATCTTTTGCCAAGCAATCATGTTTATAAAGCTTTCTTGTTTCATCTACTCCAACATCCCAGCCCTGCTGCCTGTCCTCTCCTGGCTCTCCCAGCTGCCCTTGCTTGGCTGACAGCACTGGAGTGGAATGACAACAATTCCTGATGTCAGGGAACGCCCTGGGACCTGTCCAGAGCCTGCTGGACTCGTGGGTGTCAGTCCAGCAAAACAAAAACTCAGGGAAAATACAGTGGAAAACCCAGCTAGGCAAAGCTTGGTGCCTTATAGAAGAAAAAGTGGAGATTTCTGTAGCAAAAATCAAAAATACTCCAAGGAAACGTGGTATTTCCTCACCTACCAGAGGTCCCACTGAGAAGTTACATTTTGAATTTATCAGATTCAAAATCTGATGAATTTGAATTTATCAGATTTCAGGAGTTGAAGTCAAAACCAGGAGATGCAGAATCTGCAGGCACTGTTGGTGCTCAGGTCTGTTAGTCACGAGGGGCTGGAAGATTTGTTATTTGAAATTGTTCCACGTGCAGAATGGGATGGGCAGGTGAGAGGCTGAGCTTTGTGATGTCCCTGCCTCCAAATTGGGGTGGGGATCCCAAACCTGCCCTCGCTGATCCCTCCTGGGCAAACCTCAGCTTGCTCTCCAAATATTTTGAGTAGCTGCTGTAAACACAAGCCTTTGAAACCATTTTTGGATTTTTTATTTATTTATTTGTTGGATAGTGCTTTGCAAACTTTTCTGTTTATGCTTCAAAACCATCCCAATCCAGATTGTTAAATTCCATTTAGAATTATTTATTACTGCTGGATTTACTAGCCCCCATCTGGAATTAATCCTGTCTTAAGATATGAATTCTCTTCAGAGAAAGAATGCAGTTTAATTTTGAAAACATGGATGTGATCGTATTAATTTTATATTCATTTCATATTCACTTTGTACTCACTTTATACTCATTTAATACTTATTTTATACTCATTTCATACTCATTTTATACTCGTTTTATACTCATTTCATACTCATTTTACTCTGATTATTTGATCTTCCTCAATCCCAGTAAATAACAGGGGTTTCTTGTAATTCTTTAGGGTTGTTTTGAGGTAATGACCATCCCGTGGCAAACATTGATTGCAGATTTCCTTTTTGAAAGGTTAATGCTTGAAAAACTTGCATTTATTTCCACACTGAAGGAAGGCAGAAAAGAAGAGAAAATTCTGAAGTGTGAAGGATTTGAATCTCTAAGAACTGCAGGTTAAGTCTCAATTTGATCCTTACTGACTGCACCAAAACCATGTTGTTACTACTATTTCAAGTTTCTGAACTTAAAATTATTACTATTTTAGTTTATTATTATTATTATTATTATTATTATTATTATTATTATTATTATTATTTTAAGTTTCTGAACCACTCTGTAGAAATCATACAGATGAAAATTTTTCTTTAATTTTGAATTTTTATTTTTTAATTTTGAATTTTGAATTTAATTTTTCTTTAGTCAACTGAGCAGCTGTGTTGCAAACAAGCATCTCATTCCAAGACCCATGGAAATTTTGGCACTTTTTGGGAATGACCATCACAGCTGTGATGCAAACTGGAGGAATTTCCTATCAGAGCACGAGTGCCTGCAAATTAATCTCTTTTTTTAAATATATATAGAAATGAAAACAAATTGAAACAAAACCCCTGTGTAATTTGATAATATTTTGACTGGATGAGCAGTTTCCTTCAGCCCTCAGCAGTCCAGTACAAATAAAACACCAGAATTGCTGTTCCAGGAGGTGTCTGCAGCAGGAGCTCTTTGGGATGAGCTCTTGCTCCTTGTTTTTCCTGGCAGAATTAATGGGATGTTATTCCCCATCTTTTTTTTTTTCTTTTTTCCTACATAAAAACCTTCATGGTTGTGTGCAGCCCTCATCCTCTGATGGAAACAGGGAGAAAATTCCCATTTCTGGGAGCACCTCCAGTGTCCTGAGTGTGTGACAGCACATCCCAGTGATGGTCACAAATAACCCTTCCCTTGGGCTGCCTTGCCAGGGAGAAAATATTCTTTATGGTGCATAAAACCCACTTGGTATTCTTAAATATGCATGAAATTAAACAGCTTTTTCTCCCAAGGCAGGGTTTTATACAGAGAAATAAATGTTCTGCAAGAGATGGTCCTTGCTTTCCCTGCCGTGGAGAAAAGCTGCAGCAGGAATGTTGGATAGTAGTAAAAGAAATGTTAATAGGAGAGAATTTTGGAGTTAAAATATTAGAAATAATTATGGAAACTTCAGCATGGGTTGTGGTGGATTTTCTGGAGGAGTGAGTTGTAGTTTCTTTAAAAAGAAGGAAAATGATGGGAAAGCATTTCAGTACAGGACAGGTGGGAAATCCCTGAGGGTGACCCCAGCTCAGGATATTCCAGGTGTCACCAGAAAATAGGATATTCCAGGTAGCACCAGGAAATAGGATATTCGAGGTATGACCAGGAATTCTGCTATTCCAGGTAGCACCAGGAATTTGGATATTCCAGGTGTTACCAGGAATTTGGATATTCCAGGCAGCACCAGGAAATAGGATATCTCAGGTACCACCAGGAAACAGAATATTCCAGGTGGCACCAGGAAATTGGATATTCCACATATGACCAGGAATTTGGATATTCCAGGTAGCACCAGGAAATTGGATATTCCACATATGACCAGGAATTTGGATATTCCAGGTAGCACCAGGAAATTGGATATTCCACATATGACCAGGAATTTGGATATTCGAGGTAGCACCAGGAAATAGGATATTCCAGGTGTCACCAGGAATTCTGATATTCCAGGTAGCACCAGAAAATAGGATATTCGAGGTATGACCAGGAATTCTGCTATTCCAGGTGTCACCAGGAAATTGAATATTCCAGATATGACCAGGAAATTGGATATTCCAGGTGTCACCATGAATTCTACTATTCCAGGTGTCACCATGAATTCTGCTATTCCAGGTGTCACCAGGAATTCTGCCCCATTTCCAGCCTCCTGCTTTGCTGCCTCATGGATGAAAAGCTGTGGATTTCTGTCGCAAAAATTAAAAAAGCTCCAAGGAAACGCTGTGATATTTCCCCAGCTACCAGAGTCCCAGCCCTGCCTTGGCTTTGCAGCCAGGGCCTCATTTCTCCCCAAGCCCCCCAAAACCAGCCCCAAGCTCTCTGAATTTCCAGAGGTTCCACAGGCTGACATTTCATTCACCTGCACTGTGTCGGGATCATTGGTTTGTCAGAGTGACCCCGAGAAGAATTCCAAAGTCTGTTTTCCCAGCCCAGCACTTAAAGAAGGAGTCAGAGCTCTTCATTTCTCGGTCTCAAGATTGTTTATTTTATCTTATCTACAAAAAATTTTCTCCTGCCCTGCCGAGGTCAGCTCAGCAGGACAGTCCAGGCACTCTGCCTGCCCCGGGGTGGTGTTGTGTCTTTATAGTACAAACCACGTGTACAATGTTTACAATTACTCCCCAATGCCCATCACCTGTGTCAGACACTGAGCTTCTACTCTAAACCAATCTGTGAGTGCCAACATCACCACAGAAGATGGAGGCCAAGAAGAAGAAAGAAGAAGCACGAGGCACGCCCCGATTCCTCCATCTTGTCTCCATAACCCCCCTGTACAGGGATATAACCCCCCTGTACAGTAATCCTAAAATACATAATTCACCCTGGGATAATTTCACTAATATCCTGCTTAAACTGTTGTGGCTTGCTATCTTCATACAAGGTTGGTATTTGCTCCACGGGCCATAACCAAACCCACAGAGGCATTTTGGGCTCTGTGCCAGGGTCCCTGAGCCCCCTGGCAGGGTCTGGGCTGCTCAGCACAGCCAGAGGGGTGTCCTGGTTCCGACAGCACTGAATTGCTGTGCATCAACACCCAGCTCCTAAAAATCCTCCAGTGCAGGATTCACCCATCCCTGCCCTTTCCTGCCTGCCCCGCTCCTCCTCCTGCTGCTTTTTCTGGCTGCTCAAAACTCCTCAGCTCAACTTTCCTCTCTCTGCCACCTCAATTCTCCCTGGATTTTGTGCTAAAAACAAAAATAGGGGATGGCATTCCTAATTCCACAGCTCCCCTGGGTGCTGTCCTAATAAAAAATAAAAAAACCCAGCAGGGCAGGCTGAAATGAGGTTGGTTTGTGCAGGTGGGTTGGCACTGCCTCTTCAAATCAGAAATATTCTGTGGTTTGGGGGTTTTGCTCTTCTTTGTACAGTGCAATTTGCTAGAGTAAAGTGTAAAAAAATTATGAAGAAGTAAAGGGAAAAAGGGGGGAAAATACATATTTATATATATATATATATATATATATATATATATATATATATATATTTTATATATATATACATATATATAATATTATTTTATAATATACATTTTATTTTATAATAATTATAATAATTACTTTATATTAATAATATAATAAATATAATATAAATATTATATATAAATAATATATATTATATAAATAATAATTATTATTTTATAATAATATAATATATTTATTTATTTATAATAATATAATATATATATTTTATATATATATAAATTTTCTTTTTCTTTCTATATATAATATATTGTATATAAAATATTTATAATATATAATACATATTATATATTGTAGAAAACTATATAATATAGAATATTATATATTATGTACGTTCTATAATATTAATATTATTCATATTAATATTTCATTAATAAATAATTGTTTCTTTAATATTAATATTTAGCTATTTCAGTGGATATATAGATAAACAAACAAAATATAGATATTTGGGTTTATTTTTTTATATATATATATCCACTGAAATCAGCTAAATCCAGGGATCATTTCAGAGCTCTGGAGCTGGAGGAGCCCCAGGAAGGAGCTTCCTTGAAGGACCTGAATTTTAGTGGTTTTTATTTTTCAGTTAAAACTACATGAATTCATTTATCCCAGAGAAGTGACTGAACCTATAAAAATGACTTGAAATTATTGAAATTTCTGCTCAGCTTAAAGCCCAACTCTGTGTGTGCAGCTTTGGATGTGGATAGTGTTTGCAGAGTTAAAGTTGAATATTCTTTGTTTTATTCTTTATTTTATTCATGGTGACTCGTGAAGTGAGAGGCACCTCATGGACACAGGGTGGCTGAAATAAACCCTTTGGTCCTGGAAAAGCTGTCAGGAAAAAAGAAGGGCTGGAATGGGAATTTTGGGAATAAAAAGCTCCATGAGTGGACTGGGATGGTGTTTCTGTGCCTGGCACTTGTGGCTCTCTCCAAAGCCACGTGGAGAAGGTCTCTGATGGAGCACCTCCCTCAGAGTGTGTGTGGCTGCTGGGTTCAAATAAATCATTATTGGAATTTCTGCTCAGCTTAAAACCCAACTCTGTGTGCACAGCTTTGCATTTGAGTGGTGTTTGCAGAGTTAAAGTGGATTATTCTTTGTTCTACTCTTTATTTCATTGGTGGTAGCTTTGATGTGAGAGGCACCTCGTGGGGACAGGGTGGCTGAAATAAAACATTTTGGTCCTGGAAAAGCTGCCAGAGAAAAAGAAGGGCTGGAATGGGAATTTTGGGGATAAAAAGCTCCATGAGGGGGCTGGGATGGTGTTTGTGTGCCAGGTCACCACACCTGGCTGGGCTCTGAAGTGAGGGGATGGTGATAAACTCCCAATAATCAATAATTCTGTGCTGTGTTATTCCAGCATTTTTACATGATCCAGTTGCAAACCCCTCCAATCCTCCTGTTTTTTATTTATTTGACAGTGGTACCACTGTAAATTAAGCTGGAGCTCAGCTGCTGCCCACATCAAGCCAATACTGAATCCATCAATAATTTCAATATATCAATAACTTCCATCTTACTGAAATACCACATTATTCCACTTGTTTAGCAAATTTTTATTCTCTTGGCCTCATGGCTTGCACTTCACACATTCTACCCATTATTTCTACACATTCATCCCATTTATTTTCATTTTTCAACGAAAAATTTTGCAATTGCAAATGGGCTTTTTGTGCTTCCTGCCCTGTTTGGCACCATCTCAGCCAGATTTCTGAATTTGTAATTGCTTCCATGTGAAAGCAGCCATCCCATTTGATGTTTGCTCCTTGAAAAGGCAGAGATGATCTAATAATAGCTGGAAGTTTGCTAAATAAGGCTCTAGCCAGCACATTTTCTTGTAGCAATAAAGATGTGTTAATTAGGTTTGCTCTCCTTGTAATGGTGGAAATCAGCTCTGATCTGATGAGTTTGGGGACCCAAGGGGCTACACCCAATCAATGGTTGGATAATTTATTTATAAAAAGAAATCTGTTTATTTTTAAAGTAATTGTCTAAGCTGGGTGTTTGAAGGTGAATTTTTGTCTATTTGAGTGTGTGTCTGCAGTGGAATCAGTCTGGGCAATGATATTTATTTAGTGATATTAAAGGCTCCTGATTGCTCTGATGAAAATTATGACTAAAATCAGGCAGAATGCAACAAAAGGGAAATCTTTTCATAATTATTAAAATAATTCATAAGTAAATGATTCAAATAACTACATAATTAACTAAATAATTAAATCTTTTTAAAATATCCATTTTTAAAAGACAATACAATTAAGATTATTCTATTTGTAAATAACTTCCATGGACGAAATACTAATTTGTGCTTTTTTCATGTGTATAAAAGGGAGTTTAAAAGAATTCAGGTCCTGAGGAGGAACCATGTTTGCCAAGGTTTTTTTAAAGTGCTTTTTTCTGGGGTGTGAGATGTGAGATGAATTCACCCCACAGGAGGAATTCCTGGATCAGGCTCCCAGGGCAGCCCTGCTTGGGTCAGACCCAGATTTGTGGTTTTGTCCCAGTGCCAGGAGTCACCCAGGGGAAAGAGAAGCTTCACATCCCACAAATTCCCTCAAAAAAAAAAAAAAATCAGGATAAGTGACAGAAATGACATCATTTGTTGTCTTTCCTGCACATCTTTCACAGAAATGTGCTGCTCATCCTGCCAGACGTGGCAAAGGAGAGGAGGGTTTGTTTGTCTGCCTCATCTGCCCCACAGAAAATCTCTTTGGAGGTTGATTAAAATCAAATCTGACATTTGATTTTAATGATATTTGATGACAGAGGTGAAGTTCATGCAGCAAGAAAACTGTTTTATAAAGAAGGGATATTTTAATTATTTTTTTTATTAAACCCCACCCCTGCCATGGCAGGGACACCTCCCACTGTCCCAGGTGCTCCAGCCCCAATGTCCAGCCTGGCCTTGGGCACTGCCAGGGATCCAGGGGCACCCACAGCTGCTCTGGGAATCCATCCCAACCTATCCCATCCCATCCCATCCCATCCCACCCCATCCCCATCCCATCCCATCCCATCCCATCCCATCCCATCCCATCCCATCCCATCCCATCAATCCCATCCCATCAATCCCATCCCATTCATCCCATCCCATCCCATCCCATCCCCATCCATCCCATCCATCCCCATCCCATCCCATCCATCCCATCCATCCCATCCCATCCATCCCATCCATCCCATCCCATCCATCCCCATCCCATCCCATCCATCCCATCCATCCCCATCCCATCCCATCCCATCCCATCCCCATCCCATCCCATCCCATCCCATCCCATCCCATCCATCCCATCCCATCCCATCCCATCCCATCCCATCCCATCCACCCCATCCATCCCCATCCCATCCCATCCCATCCATCCCATCCATCCCATCCCATCCCATCCCATCCCATCCCATCCCATCCATCCCATCCCATCCCATCCCATCCCATCCCATCCATCCCATCCCATCCCATCCCATCCCATCCCATCCCATCCCATCCCATCCATCCCATCCCATCCCATCCCATCCCATCCCACCCCATCCCACCCCATCCCATCCCATCCATCCCATCCCATCCCATCCCCATCCCCATCCTACCCCATCCCATCCCATCAATCCCATCCCATCCCCATCCATCCCAGGGAAGGATTCCCAATTCCCAATATCCCACCAGCCCTGCCCTCTGTGCCATTCCCCCTGTGCCTTTGAATCCTGATTTATTCCTCTGCTGGAAAAGCTGTTTTTCTGTCCTGGACAGATTTACTGTTTCAGCACTTCGTCCTACAAATGTGACAGAGGTGAAGAACGAGGTACAAAGTGTAGTTAATTTTTTTCTGTGTATTTCTGCATGAATAAATCCCTTTTTTGTGGCTCTTTGTGGAATTCCCTGCACATCTGTGATCCCCTGGTCCTACCAGGGGAGGAACACAGTGCTCATGAGGAGAGGGACCTGTGGGTGCTGGTTGACAATGGGCTGACCATGAGCCAGCAGAGTGCCCAGGTGGCCAAGAAGGCCAATGGCTCCTGGTCAGTACCAGGAACAGTGTGCCCAGCAGGAGCAGGGAGCTCATCCTTCCCCTGTCCTTGGCACTGGTGAGGGCACACCTGGAGTGCTGCATCCAGTTCTGGGCCTACACTTCTAGTAGTTCATTTTTTCCTGTGTATTTCTGCATGAATAAATCCCTTTTTTATGGCTGTTTGTGGAATTCCCTGCACATCTGTGATCCCCTGGTGCTGCCAGGGGAGGACCATAGTGCTCATGAGGAGAGGGCCCTGGGGGTGCTGGTTGACAGCAGGCTGGACATGAGGCAGCAGAGTGCCCAGGTGGCCAAGAAGGCCAATGGCTCCTGGCCTGGATCAGGAATGGTGTGGCCAGCAGGAGCAGGGAGGTCATCCTTCCCCTGTCCTTGGCCCTGGTGAGGGCACACCTGGAGTGCTGCATCCAGCTCTGGCCCTACACTTCTAGTAGTTCATTTTTTCCCGTGTATTTCTTCATGAATAAGTCCCTTTTTTGTGGCTGTTTGTGGAAATCCCTGCACATCTGTGGTCCCCTGGTGCTGCCATAGTGCTCAGGAGCAAAGGGCCCTGTGGGTGCTGGTTGACAGCAGGCTGACCATGAGCCAGCAGAGTGCCCAGGTGGCCAAGAAGGCCCAAGGCTCCTGGTCAGTACCAGGAACAGTGTGCCCAGCAGGAGCAGGGAGGTCATTCTTCCCCTTGGCACAGGAGAGGGCACACCTGGAGTGCTGCATCCAGCTCTGGGCCTACACTTCTAGTAGTTAATTTTTTTCCCATGTATTTCTGCATGAATAAATCCCTTTTTGGTGGCTGTTTGTGGAATTCCCTGCACATCTGTGATCCCCTGGTGCTACCAGGGTGGGACCATAGTGCTCATGAGGAGAGGGCCCTGTGGGTGCTGGTTGACAGCAGGCTGACCATGAGCCAGCAGAGTGCCCAGGTGGCCAAGAAGGCCAATGGCTCCTGGCCTGGATCAGGAATGGTGTGGCCAGCAGGAGCAGGGAGCTCATCCTTCCCCTGTCCTTGGCACTGGTGAGGGCACACCTGGAGTGCTGCATCCAGTTCTGGGCCTACACTTCTAGTAGTTCATTTTTTTCCCGTGTATTTCTGCATGAATAAATCCCTTTTTGTGGCTGTTTGTGGAAATCCCTGCACATCTGTGATCCCCTGGTGCTGCCATAGTGCTCAGGAGCAAAGGGCCCTGTGGGTGCTGGTTGACAGCAGGCTGACCATGAGCCAGCAGAGTGCCCAGGTGGCCAAGAAGGCCCAAGGCATCCTGGCCAGGATCAGGAATGGTGTGCCCAGCAGGAGCAGGGAGCTCATTCTCCCCCTGTCCTTGGCACTGGTGAGGGCACACCTGGAGTGCTGCATCCAGCTCTGGCCCTACACTTCTAGTAGTTATTTTTTTCCCATGTATTTCTGCATGAATAAATCCCTTTTTTATGGCTGTTTGTGAAATTCCCTGCACATCTGTGATCCCCTGGTGCTGCCATAGTGCTCATGAGGAGAGGGCCCTGTGGGTGCTGGTTGACAGCAGGCTGACCATGAGCCAGCAGTGTGCCCAGGTGGCCAAGGAGGCCAATGGCCAAGAAGGCTCCTGGCCAGTATCAGGAATGGTGTGGCCAGCAGGAGCAGGGAGGTCATTCTGCCCCTGTACTCAGCACAGGTGAGGGCACACCTGGAGTGCTGCATCCAGCTCTGGCCCCTCAGTTTGGGAAGGATGTTGAGATGCTTGAGCGTGTCCAGAGGAGAGCAATGAGTCTGGTGAGAGGGGCTTGGAGCACGAGCTGTACGAAGAACAACTGAGGGACCTGGGGTTGTTTTCTGGGGAAAAGGAGACTCAGAGGTGACCTTATCACCCTCTTTAACTTCCTGAAGGGTGGCTGTGGTGAGCTGGGGGTC
Organism: Setophaga petechia; assembly: GCA_024362935.1. Taxonomy (NCBI): domain Eukaryota; kingdom Metazoa; phylum Chordata; class Aves; order Passeriformes; family Parulidae; genus Setophaga; species Setophaga petechia. The sequence continues at coordinate 240,665 of JANCRA010000192.1, read as the reverse complement.
AGGCTCTTTCTCCAGGCAACAACAGACAGAACAAGAGGACACAGTGTCAAGCTGCACCGAGGGAGATACAGGCTGGAATTAAGGAGGAAGTTTGTCACAGAAGGAGTGGTCAAATACTGGAATCATCCACCCAGGGAGGTGGTGGAGTCACCATCCCTCGATGTGTTTAAAAAAAGACTGGAGGTGGCACTTGGTGCCATGGTCTGGTTGAGGTGTTAGAACATGGCTTGGACTCAATCTTAAAGGTCTCTTCCAACCTAGAAATTCTGTGATTCTGTGACAGTGGGGATTGTCCTGCAGTGGCTCCTGGTGCTCTCCCATCAGAGATCTCCTCAGCTGGGAGGATCCCCTGCTCCTGTGATGGAATTCCAGACAAATCCACGGCTGTGCTCACCCCGAGCAGCTCCCCAGCACTCGGGGAGAACAAAGCACAATGAGTTGTGTGTGCAGGACAACAAAACACTGAAAAACCCCCAAATCCTCCTGCCTGGCCTGGTGTGCTCACAGAGGGGAATTGTTCCTGCAGAGCTTTCCCTCTGTGTCACCCCGGCCGTGCCCAGGCCCGCTGTGCTGACAAAAGAGCTTTTATTTTAATATAATTATTTATAAATATATTATTTTATAAATAAACAATATATTATTTTTATATATACTATAATTACATTTTGTATATAATTATAGTGTATATAATATTTATAAATACACTATAAATAATGTATAATAATGTATAATAATATATAAATAATATTATTATTTTATAATATATTTTATAATATATTTATATTATATATTATATTGTTTATATTATTTATTTATATTATAATCTCACTAACAATGAGGTTTACAGGAACAAACTAAAAATGGAGTTCTATCTCTCTTTCTATAAAGTTTTTTAAGGCTGAACTGTCTAATTAAGAAGTGACACTTAAGTTATTTGTATTTTTACAAAATACAAGTTGTATTTTATTTTTAACTCCATAACTAACAACTTGTGGCCTGTTGTGGACTTTTTTATCTAATTACACATTTATTCTCTTGTCCTCGTGGCTTACACTTTGTACATTCTACCATCCCATTTATTTTTATTTTTCAATGGAAAACCTTTGCAATTCCAAATGGGCTTTTTGTGCTTCCTGCCCTGTTTGGCATCATCTCAGCCAGATTTCTGAATTTATAATTATTTCTTTCATGTGAAAGCAGCCATCCCATCAAATTAAATTTCCTCCCCTTCTTTCCCCCTTCTTTTCCCTTTCCTTTCTTTCCTTGTTTCATGAGCATCCCTATTTGTGGGTAACTCATGGGAATCCATGGGAATTATGGAGCTGGGATCAGGCTCTGTTGGTGAAGGAAAATCCACATTTCCTGCTGCCAGCCCCATTCCTGCTGAATTGTTCTGTTCTGTTTGTATTTCCACATTCCCACTCCCAAACTGAAGGGATTCCCTGGCTGGGGATAAACACTCCCAGCTAACATTAACATAAAATAAATAGAATGATGAGATTAATCCCATTTGATGTATTATCAAAAGTTTGTTTGTCCTTTTTGGAATCTTACAAAGGAATGCCATCAACCCTTCTCCCTCCGTGGCTCGGCTTTTTGATAAACTCTGCAGGAGAATAACATGGAAATAATTTACAAAATGGGGATTTTGGACAAATCCTTGTCTTAAAAGCTCTCAGCTTTGCAGTCCCAGGAGGATAACCTTCAGCTGCTAACAACTTAAACAATAAATCATGTCCTATAAATGTGTCAGACCCTGTGTCAAGCAGGAAATTTGCAAGTGAGGAGCAAATCTTAACTCAAGCTCTCAAAGAGCTGCCCCTTGTCATTACCTGCTTGCCACTGATTTACAGGTTTAGTATTTCTGTTTAAAGTTTAGGATCTGTTTAAAGTTTAGGATCTGTTTAAAGTTTAAATTCGTTCCAAGCCTGGAAGGAGCTTGTGGCCCTTGCATGGAGCTGCAGGAAATTTGCAAGTGAGGAGTAAATCTTAACTCAAGCTCCCAAAGCTCTGCCTAAAGAGCTGCCCATTGTCAGTGATTTACAGGTTTAGTATTTCACCCTGCTGGATCTTTTTCAAGTTTAAATTTGTTCCAAACCTGGAAGGAGCTTGTGGTCCTTGCAGGGAGCTGTAGGAAATTTGCAAGTGAGGAGTAAATTTTAACTCAAGCTCCCAAAGCTCTGCCTAAAGAGCTGCCCCTTGTCATTACCTGCTTGCCACTGATTTACAGGTTTAGTATTTCTGTTTAAAGTTTAGGATCTGTTTAAAGTTTAGGATCTGTTTAAAGTTTAAATTCTTTCCAAGCCTGGAAGGAGCTTGTGGTCCTTGCATGGAGCTGCAGGAAATTTGCAAGTGAGGAGCAAATCTTAACTCAAGCTCCCAAAGCTCTGCCTAAAGAGCTGCCCATTGTCAGTGATTTTCAGGTTTAGTATTTCACCCTGCTGGATCTTTTTCAAGTTTAAATTTGTTTTAAACCTGGAAGGAGCTTGTGGTCCTTGCAGGGAGCTATAGGAAATTTGCAAGTGAGGAGCAAATCTTAACTCAAGCTCCCAAAGCTCTGCCTAAAGAGCTGCCCATTGTCAGTGATTTACAGGTTTAGTATTTCACCCTGCTGGATCTTTTTCAAGTTTAAATTTGTTCCAAACCTGGAAGGAGCTTGTGGTCCTTGCATGGAGCTGCAGGAAATTTGCAAGTGAGGAGCAAATCTGAACTCAAGCTCCCAAAGAGCTGCCCATTGTCATTACCTGCTTGCCACTGATTTACAGGTTTAGTATTTCTGTTTAAAGTTTAGGATCTGTTTAAAGTTTAGGATCTGTTTAAAGTTTAAAATCGTTCCAAGCCTGGAAGGAGCTTGTGGTCCTTGCAGGGAGCTGCAGGAAATTTGCAAGTGAGGAGCAAATCTTAACTCAAGCTCCCAAAGCTCTGCCTAAAGAGCTGCCCCTTGTCACTGATTTACAGGTTTAGTATTTCACCCTGCTGGATCTTTTTCAAGTTTAAATTTGTTCCAAGCCTGGAAGGAGCTTGTGGAGCTGCCCAGGGCAGCAAACAGAGCTGCAGCCCCTCCTGGCTTCTCCCTGGGCTGAGTTTGGGGTTGCCTGGAGCTCAGACATTCCTGGGAGCCTCCCCAGCAACCCCAGCCCTGGTCAGCACCTCCTGGGCACTGATAAACTGAGCCTTTGCCACCCAAAATGGGCAGCTGAGAGTTTGGAAAGTTTGTGAATTTTTAAGAGTTTTAAATTGAGCCTTTGCCACCCAAAAATGGGCAGCTGAGAGTTTGGAAAGTTTGTCAATTTTTAAAAGTTTTAAATTGAGCCTTTGCTCACCCCAATATAGGGCAGCTGAGAGTTTGGAAATTTTGTCAGTTTTTAAGTTTTAAATTGAGCCTTTGCCACCCAAAATGGGGCAGCTGAGAGTTTGGAAAGTTTGTCAATTTTTAAGAGTTTTAAACTGAGCCTTTGCCACCCAAAATGGGCAGCTGAGAGTTTGGAAATTTTGTCAGTTTTTAAAAGTTTTAAATTGAGCCTTTGCCACCCAAAATGGGCAGCTGAGAGTTTGGAAAGTTTGTCAATTTTTAAGTTTTAAATTGAGCCTTTGCCACCCAAAATGGGGCAGCCGAGAGTTTGGAAAGTTTGTCAATTTTTAAAAGTTTTAAATTGAGCCTTTACCACCCAAAAATGGGGCAGCTGAGAGTTTGGAAAGTTTGTCAGTTTTTAAGAGTTTTAAATTGAGCCTTTGCCACCTCAAAACTCTCTGCTGAGAGTTTGGAAAGTTTGTCAATTTTTAAGTTTTAAATTGAGCCTTTGCTCACCCAAAAATGGGGCAGCTGAGAGTTTGGAAAGTTTGTCAATTTTTAAGTTTTAAACTGAGCCTTTACCACCCAAAATGGGCAGCTGAGAGTTTGGAAAGTTTGTCAGTTTTTAAGAGTTTTAAATTGAGCCTTTGCCACCCAAAATGGGCAGCTGAGAGTTTGGAAGTTTGTCAATTTTTAAGTTTTAAATTGAGCCTTTGCCACCCAAAATGGGCAGCTGAGAGTTTGGAAAGTTTGTCAATTTTTGAGTTTTAAATTGAGCCTTTGCCACCCAAAATGGGGCAGCTGAGAGTTTGAAAGTTTGTCAATTTTTAAAAGTTTTAAATTGAGCCTTTACCACCCAAAATGGGGCAGCTGAGAGTTTGGAAGTTTGTCAATTTTTAAGTTTTAAATTGAGCCTTTGCCACCCAAAATGGGCAGCTGAGAGTTTGGAAAGTTTGTCAATTTTTGAGTTTTAAATTGAGCCTTTGCCACCCAAAATGGGCAGCTGAGAGTTTGGAAAGTTTGTGAATTTTTAAGAGTTTTAAACTGAGCCTTTGCCACCCAAAATGGGGCAGCTGAGAGTTTGGAAAGTTTGTCCATTTTTAGGAATTTTAAACTGAGCCTTTGCTCACCCAAAATGGGCAGCTGAGAGTTTGGAAAGTTTGTCACTTTTTAAGAGTTTTGAAGCTAATAAAAGTTTTAAAAAGTTTTAAAGCTAATAAAAGTTTTAAGAACTTTTAGTCCATTTTCACATGAAGGATCCCAAATCCTTGGTTTCCTTCTTTCCCCTGATTTATCCAGCCCTGTCCCAGTTAGCTGTAAACTGCTTTAATTCTGGGGCAGAAATGGACAGAAATGAATTATTTATTAATTTATTTTATTTATTTACTTATTTATTTATTTCAGGTCACACTTCTAACTGAATGTAAAATCCCAGCACTGTCCCAGCTAGCTGTAAACTGCTTTAATTCTGGGGCCTAGCTGTAAACTGCTTTAATTCTGGGGCCTGAAATGGACAGAAATGTATTTATTTATTAATTTATTTGTTTATTTATTTACTTATTTATTTATTTCAGGTCACACTTCTAACTGAATGTAAAATCCAAGCACAATTTTTGCTAGGCAGCTTTGAGTTCATGTGGTTTGTTTTGTTTCAAGGGGTTTTTTGTTTGATTTTTTTTAATGTTTTATTTATTTGTTTTGTTGTTGTTTTACTGTTTGGGTTTTTTTTTAATGGCTGTTGAAGAATTTAGGATTTTTTTTTGTTTGACAAGAGCTGCTGTGAATAACTTCCAGAAGCAGCCAAAGTTGCAGCTCTGAGCCTGTTCCACTGATGCTGAGGGAGCAAAACCTGCAGTTTTCCTGATAAATACAGGACTTTTAATTAGCCAGCCTTAATGAACAGCAACTCAGCTTTTCATTTACAAACTGCCAGGGCAGAGCATGTGGGGTTGGTGGAATAATTGTGGCTTCCAGCAGGAAAGAAGAAATGAGGAGAAAATGGCTTTTTGAGCCTGTTCCTATGGAAGGGCTGCAGCAAACACAGCAATGTTTAAAGTCCTTTTTGTGCATCTGTGACAGAAGCATTCACCTCTCTTTAATCTGAATAATCTGATTTATTAATGCTCACTGAGTTCCTGAGGGCTCAGTAGTGCTGGAGAGATGACACTTGGATCTTGCTTTCTTCACTAAAATCCTGAATTTTGGTTGATTTGTTTGCCAGAGCAGCATTCCCTGGGTTGGGTGTTTGGGTGTCCAGCTGTGGCAGCATTCCCTGGGTTGGGTGTTTGGGTGTCCAGGTGTGGCAGCATTCCCTGTGTTGGTGTTTGGGTGTCCAGGTGTTGCAGCATTCCCTGGGCTGGGTGTTTGTGTGTCCAGGTGTGGCAGCATTCCCTGGGTTGGGTTTTGGGGTGTTCACATGTGGCAGCATTCCCTGTGTTTGTTGGTTTTTGGCTGTCCAGCTGTGGCAGCATTCCCTGTGTTGGGTTTTTGGGTGTCCAGGTGTTGCAGCATTCCCTGGGCACCCTGGGTTGGGTGTTTGGGTGTCCAGGTGTGGCAGCATTCCCTGGGTTGGGTTTGGGGTGCCCAGGTGTGGCAGCATTCCCTGGGTTGGGTGTTTGGGTGCCCAGGTGTGGCAGCATTCCCTGTGTTGGGTGTTTGGGTGTCCAGGTGTTGCAGCATTCCCTGGGTTGGGTTTGGGGTGCTCAGCTGTGGCAGCATTCCCTGGGTTGGGTTTTTGGGTGCCCAGGTGTGGCAGCATTCCCTGGGTTGGTTTTTGGGTGCCCAGGTGTGGCAGCATTCCCTGGGTTGGGTTTGGGGTGCCCAGGTGTGGCAGCATTCCCTGTGTTGGGTGTTTGGGTGCCCAGGTGTGGCAGCATTCCCTGTGTTGGGTGTTTGGGTGCCCAGGTGTTGCAGCATTCCCTGTGTTGGGTTTGGGGTGTCCAGGTGTGGCAGCATTCCCTGTGTTGGGTTTGGGGTGTCCAGGTGTGGCAGCATTCCCTGTGTTGGGTTTTGGGGTGTCCAGGTGTGGCAGCATTCCCTGGGTTGGGTGTTTGGGTGTCCAGCTGTGGCAGCATTCCCTGTGTTGGGTTTGGGGTGTCCAGGTGTGGCAGCATTCCCTGTGTTGGGTTTGGGGTGTCCAGGTGTGGCAGCATTCCCTGTGTTGGGTTTTGGGATGTTCACATGTGGCAGCATTCCCTGTGTTTGTTGGTTTTTGGGTGCCCAGGTGTGGCAGCATTCCCTGTGTTGGGTTTTTGGGTGTCCAGGTGTTGCAGCATTCCCTGGGCACCCTGGGTTGGGTGTTTGGGTGCCCAGGTGTGCATCATTCCCTGGGTTGGGTGTTTGGGTGTCCAGGTGTGGCAGCATTCCCTGGGTTGGGTGTTTGGGTGCCCAGGTGTGGCAGCATTCCCTGTGTTGGGTTTGGGGTGTCCAGGTGTGGCAGCATTCCCTGTGTTGGGTGTTTGGGTGCCCAGGTGTGGCAGCATTCCCTGTGTTGGGTGTTTGGGTGCCCAGGTGTGGCAGCATTCCCTGTGTCATTCCCTGTGTTGGGTTTTGGGGTGTCCAGCTGTGGCAGCATTCCCTCTGTTGGGTGTTTGGGTGTCCAGGTGTGGCAGCATTCCCTGTGTTGGGTGTTTGGGTGTCCAGGTGTGGCAGCATTCCCTGTGTTGGGTGTTTGGGTGTCCAGGTGTGGCAGCATTCCCTGGGTTGGGTGTTTGGGTGTCCAGGTGTGGCAGCATTCCCTGGGTTGGGTGTTTGGGGTGCCCAGGTGTGGCAGCCTTCCCTGTGTTGTGTTTTTGGGGGTTCATGTGTGGCAGAATTCCCTGGGTGCTCCTGTGTTGGTTTTTGGGTGCCCAGGTGTGGCAGCATTCCCTGGGTTGGGTGTTTGGGTGTCCAGGTGTGGCAGCATTCCCTGGGTTGGGTGTTTGGGTGTCCAGGTGTGGCAGCATTCCCTGGGTTGGGTGTTTGGCTGTCCAGGTGTGGCAGCATTCCCTGTGTTGGTTTTGGGGTGTCCAGGTGTGGCAGCATTCCCTGTGTTGGTTTTGGGGTGTCCAGGTGTGGCAGCATTCCCTGGGTTGGGTTTGGGGTGTCCAGGTGTGGCAGCATTCCCTGTGTTGGGTGTTTGGGTGTCCAGGTGTGGCAGCATTCCCTGGGTTGGGTGTTTGGCTGTCCAGGTGTGGCAGCATTCCCTGTGTTCTGTTTTTGGGTGCCCAGGTGTTGCAGCATTCCCTGTGTTGGGTGTTTGGGTGCCCAGGTGTGGCAGCATTCCCTGTGTTGGGTGTTTGGGTGCCCAGGTGTGGCAGCATTCCCTGTGTTGGGTGTTTGGGTGCCCAGGTGTTGCAGCATTCCCTGGGTTGGGTGTTTGGGTGTCCAGGTGTGGCAGCATTCCCTGTGTTGGGTGTTTGGGTGCCCAGGTGTTGCAGCATTCCCTGTGTTGGGTGTTTGGGTGCCCAGGTGTGGCAGCATTCCCTGGGTTGGGTTTGGGGTGTCCAGGTGTTGCAGCATTCCCTGGGTTGGGTTTTTGGTGTCCAGCTGTGGCAGCATTCCCTGGGTTGGGTTTGGGGTGTCCAGGTGTTGCAGCATTCCCTGGGTTGGGTTTTTGGTGTCCAGGTGTGGCAGCATTCCCTGTGTTGGTTTTTGGGTGTCCAGGTGTGGCAGCATTCCCTGTGTTGGTTTTTGGCTGTTCATGTGTGGCAGCATTCCCTGTGTTGGGTTTGGGGTGTCCAGGTGTGGCAGCATTCCCTGGGTTGGGTTTTGGGGTGTCCAGGTGTGGCAGCATTCCCTGTGTTGGGTGTTTGGGTGCCCAGGTGTGGCAGCATTCCCTGGGTTGGTTTTTGGGTGCCCAGGTGTGCAGCATTCCCTGGGTTGGGTGTTTGGGTGCCCAGGTGTGGCAGCATTCCCTGTGTTGGGTGTTTGGGTGTCCAGGTGTGGCAGCATTCCCTGGGTTGGGTGTTTGGGTGCCCAGGTGTTGCAGCATTCCCTGTGTTGGGTGTTTGGGTGCCCAGGTGTTGCAGCATTCCCTGTGTTGGGTGTTTGGGTGCTCAGCTGTGGCAGCATTCCCTGTGTTGTGTTTTGGGGTGTCCAGGTGTGGCAGCATTCCCTGGGTTGGTTTTTGGGTGTCCAGGTGTGGCAGCATTCCCTGGGTTGGTTTTTGGGTGCCCAGGTGTGGCAGCATTCCCTGGGTTGGTTTTTGGGTGCCCAGGTGTGGCAGCATTCCCTGGGTTGGGTGTTTGGGTGCCCAGGTGTAGCAGCATTCCCTGTGTTGGGTGTTTGGGTGTCCAGGTGTGGCAGCATTCCCTGGGTTGGGTGTTTGGGTGTCCAGGTGTTGCAGCATTCCCTGGGTTGGTTTTTGGGTGTCCAGGTGTGGCAGCATTCCCTGGGTTGGGTTTGGGGTGCCCAGGTGTGCAGCATTCCCTGTGTTGGGTGTTTGGGTGTCCAGGTGTGGCAGCATTCCCTGGGTTGGGTGTTTGGGTGCCCAGGTGTAGCAGCAGTGATGTCCCCAGGGTTGGTGGCTCTGCCTGGGGCCTGGGGGGTGACACAGCCCTGCAGGACAATTTTCAGGCTGTTTATTGAGTGTGCTTTGAGCCAGAAAGTTCTGATTTAAAAGATATTCTGTGAGTTTTCTCTTTTCCCTGCCTGGCTTCACAGGGAGGGAAGGAAGGAACCTTTGGGCAATTAGCTGTGATTTAAACCCTGACTTTTAAACCCTGATTTTCTGTGAGTTGAGTTTATCAGGTGTGAAATTCAGCAGATTTTCAGTTTAAAAACACTTTTTTTTTTTCCCAAAGGAAGATGAAATCAGTAGTGGTGGCACTGCCTGGCTCTTTTTTAACCCTTCACTCCAGCCTCACCCTCAGAAACTGCTGTGGTCCTTATGCAAGGAAAATAAATTCCTTGTTAATTAACTTGCTGAATCAAATATATATTTTATATATTTTTTTATTTACATATATATATATATATATATATATATATATATAGATATATATAGATATCTATATATATATAGATATATAGATATATATATAATATATAAAAATATATATAAATATATATATAATATATAAAAATATATATATAAATATATATTATATACAAAAATATTTTTATTTTTATATATTTTTATATATAGTATATATATTTATATTTTTAATATATATTTATATATGTATTTATATGCTGAATCAAACATATATATAATATATAAAATATACATTATATTATAATATAATATATATAATATACATTATATAATATATATAAATATATATATTATATATTTATATATATATAAATTGTATGTATATGTAAATATATATTATATTAACTTGCTGAACCAAATATATTATATATCTATTAATTATATTATATATAATATACATTAATTGGCTGAATCAAATTTATTATTAATAATATTATTCTTATTCCTAACCTCTTTCAATCAGTTTTTCAAAGATATTTTGTCTGTCTTGACCCAAAAAAATTCTTTAGTTTTTATACACCTGCAGAGGAGTAAGGTCTGCATCTGGAATTTGTGTTTTCCTGGCTGGTTTGATTGGAGTTTATTGAAATCCTGTGTTTATCCTGTTGGTTTTGGGGCAGGCTGGGACACAAACCCATTTTGGATGTGCTGCTGGCAGCTCCTCCTGCTCAGCTCAATCCCCCCATCCCTCCTGATCCAGGAATTTCCCTCTCTCCCTGGATCCAGGAATTTCCCTCTCTCCCTGGATCCAGGAATTTCCCTCTGTCCCTGGATCCAGGAATTTCCCTCTCCCTGGATCCAGGAATTTCCCTCTCTCCCTGGATCCAGGAATTCCCCTCTCTCCCTGGATCCAGGAATTTCCCTCTCTCCCTGGATCCAGGAATTTCCCTCTGTCCCTGGATCCAGGATTTTCCCTCTGTCCCTGGATCCAGGAATTTCCCTCTGTCCCTGGATCCAGGAATTTCCCTCTGTCCCTGGATCCAGGCTCTGCATTGGCAGGTGGGAATTTCCCTGGGAGTTATCAATGGAAAACCCCTGGGATCTCCAGGAACACAGATGGGTCAGGTATCAATGGGAGAAAATCATCCTGAAATACAAATTATCTGGCAGCAAAACCATCCTGGGGAAATGATCCAGACCTGGCTTGTTTGGGCAGAAATTCCCCCAGCTCCCCCTGTGTCTGTCCAAAGTGCAGACTCCATGGTCTCAGCTTCCCTAAACCAAGGAATTATTCATAGCACAATGTCCACCAGAGCTGTTTTTAGAAAGTGCTGACTCCAGGTTATTCATTTTATATTTACTTGGGGATTTGGGCTCTGTCTCGTGCTGGGGAGCACAGAGTTAAAATTCCCTGTGCAAATAGAAAATACCCTGTTCAAATTCCCTGTTCAAATAGAAAATGCCCTGTTCAAATATAAAATTCCCTGTTCAAATAGAAAATACCTTGTTCAAATATAAAATACCCTGTTCAAATGGAAAATTCCCCGTCAAATATAAAATACCCTGTCCAAATAGAAAATGCCCTGTTCAAATATAAAATTCCCTGTTCAAATAGAAAATACCTTGTTCAAATAGAAAATACCTTGTCCAAATATAAAATACCCTGTTCAAATGGAAAATTCCCTGTTCAAATATAAAATACTCTGTTCAAATTCCCTGTTCAAATAGAAAATACCCTGTTCAAATAAAAAATACCCTGTTCAAATAGAAAATACCCTGTTCAAATTCCCTGTTCAAATAGAAAATACCCTGTTCAAATATAAAATACCTTGTTCAAATATAAAATACCCTGTTCAAATAGAAAATACCCTTTTCAAATTCCCTGTTCAAACAGAAAATACCCTGTAAAACACCCTGAGCTCTCAGAGGGAAGCAGGGAGCAAACCCTGGGTCTTGAGGGGTGGTTTGTGCATTATTGGAAGAGGCTTTGGTCTCCTTAATTAATTTTTTACTCATTAGAGGAAAGAAATAACCTTAAATGAAGCAGCAGCTCCACAGGAGGCTCTGCCCCATCCCCACTGCCTTTATCCCATGGCAGAAGCAGAAATGTCCCATTTGCAAAGAGGTTTTTGACAGAGCTGGGCCTGGATGTGTTATTTGTGTTTTCCCTGTGTTTTCACACAGGATAAATGGCTGCTCTTCAATATTTCCTGGGCCCTGGATGTGTTATTTGTATTTTCCCTGTGTTTCCACACAGGATAAATGGCTGCTCTTCAATATTTCCTGGGCCCTGGATGTGTTATTTGTGTTTTCCCTGTGTTTCCACACAGGATAAACGGCTGCTGTTCAATATTTCCTGGGCCCTGGATGTGTTATTTGTGTTTTCTGTGTGTTTCCACACAGGACAAATGGCTGCTGTTCAATATTTCCTGGGCCCTGGATGTGTTATTTGTATTTTCCCTGTGTTTTCACACAGGATAAATGGCTGCTGTTCAATATTTCCTGGGCCCTGGATGTGTTATTTGTGTTTTCCGTGTGTTTCCACACAGGATAAATGGCTGCTGTTCAATATTTTCTGGGCCTGGATGTGTTATTTGTGTTTTCCCTGTGTTTTCACACAGGATAAATGGCTGCTGTTCAATATTTCCTGGGCCCTGGATGTGTTATTTGTGTTTTCTGTGTGTTTTCACACAGGATAAATGGCTGCTGTTCAATATTTTCTGGGCCCTGGATGTGTTATTTGTGTTTTCCCTGTGTTTTCACACAGGATAAATGGCTGCTGTTCAATATTTTCTGGGCCCTGAGCATCCTTTTCTCAGAGTCTGGGGTTGTGGTGGAGGGTGAGCACTCAGAGATGAAATCCACCTTGCAAATTCACCCCTCAGAGGGGGCTTTTCTTACCAGCAAAGAAGAAAAACTCCATTTTTCAGGAAAGGTTTCAGGAGAAACCTGCATTTTGCAGTTTCAGGAAAAATTTCAGGAAAAAACTGCATTTTTCTGCCTCAGAGCTGCAATCCCCACACGTGGCAGCTCTGCAATAAACCCAATTTTGTACAACCTTTTAAATGGCACCGAGGAGAAACCCAAGCAAAGCCTAGAAAATATGAGGGAAAAAAAATTAAAGTGAAAACAAAAAAAAACACTTTAAAGGGTTATTTAGTCTGAAATAGCTGCAGAGGAGTCACTGGAGTGTTCCCTCTGTGCTTGGCCATTAATATTTATCTTGGAGGAGCTGAGGAGGCAGAAAGGGAAATGCTCTGGTGCTGCTCCATTAGGCTGGAGGAGATCACATGAAGGTGCTCACTGACCCTGCATGATGAATTTCCTGCAATAATAGAAATATATTCCTATTTTTGGGGGCTCCTGAGGGAAGCTTTTGTGTTAATGGCTTTTCCTGGGTTAAAGCTGGGACCCAGGCAGACCTTGGGAGGGCAAGGATGGAGAAAAGGAGATGGGAAAAGGGGGTGGAAAGAAGGAGATGGGAAAAAAGAGATTGAAAAAGGAGATGGAAAAAGGAGATGGGAAAAAGGAGATGGAAAAATGAGATGGGAAAAAGGAGATGGGAAAAAGGAGATGGAAAAAAGGAGATGGGAAAAAAGAGATTGAAAAAGGAGATGGAAAAAGGACATTGGAAAAAGGAGATGGGAAAAGAAGATGGGAAAAAGAAGATGGGAAAAGGAGAGGGGAAAAGGAGATGGCAAAAAAGAGATGGGAAATAGAAGATGGAAAAAGGAGATGGGAAAAAGGAGATGGAAAAAGGAGGTGGAAAAAAGGAGATGGAAAAAAGGAGATGGAAAAAAGGAGATGGGAAAAAGGAGATGGGAAAAAGGAGATGGAAAAAGGAATTGGGTAAAAGGAGATGGAAAAAGGGGATGGAAAGAAGGAGATGGAAAAAAGGAGATGGGGAAAAAGGAGATGGGAAAAAGGGGATGGGAAAAAGGAGCTGGAAAAAGGAGATGGAGAAAAGGAGATGGGGAAAAGGAGATGGAAAAAAAGAGATGGAAAAAAGGAGATGGGGAAAAGGAGATGGGAAAAGGAGATGGAATAAAAGGAGATGGGGAAAAAGGAGGTGGAAAAAGAAAATGGGAAAAAGGAGCTGGAAAAAGGAGAGGGAAAAAGGAGATGGGAAAAAGGAGATGGAAAAAGGAGATGGGAAAAAGGAGATGATGGAAAAAGGAGATGGAAAAAGGATCTGGAAGTTTTTTCCCAGCCCCAAAAGCCCCCCCAGAGCTGTATCTGAGACCCAGGGTGACAAATCCTGCCCTGAGTTCAATCTGTGGAGGAATTTGGCTCTCGAGCCGCCCAGAGTTGGTTTCTGGGCTGTTCCTCACAGGGAATTTGCAGCTGGAGCTGTTTCTCTGAAGAGCTCTGCTGTGGGTCTGTAAGGCCCAGCCTTTCTCCAGGAACTGGTGTCTAAAATGAAGCAGAAATCCCTTTTCCCTGGCTCCAGCATCCTGACAAAGTCCTCAGATGGTGCCAGTGGTGACAACAACATCAAACAATGCCCAGTGATGCCCTTGAATTAAGAGGCTGCCCTGCTCTGTGGGGTTTTTTTGGGATTACTATTTCCAGGTCCTGTTTTCACTGGAATTCTGCCACAGGACATAAAAATAAAACACACTTTGTGCCCACAACTGAGGTGTAAGTCCCTGCTGAAGCCCCAATGCAGTCATTTATTGAAGGTGCTTTGAGGAGGGGCACCCAAAGCCAGAGTTCACAACATCTGTCCCTTATCTCTTGTGTTTTGCAGGAAAATCTGTCTGGGCAGCTTGGCTGTGCTGGATGGGATTATGGCCCTAAAATGAATATATTGATATTTAAGGGCTGAGTTTTGAGTTTCCCCTTCAGTTTGGGGTGGTAAATCTGCTCAGGGCTGATGGAAATCCTGGCTGTGAACAGTTTGCCTTTTATTACCATTTATTGTTGAATTTTCCCTCAGTAATTATCTTCTGTGGTGGACCCACATCAGCTCAGTAAAACCAGGATTCTGAAGATTTAATTTGTGTGCATACTTTGAACAGCAAAATCATCAACCCCAGTGCCAGGCTTGCCCTGATAAAGAATTTATGAAAACAGATCATGTTACTGCAGATTTACCAGGGAGCTGATGCTGTGTACACAAGGTTTGCCACTTCTATATCCAGCACCTGTGTTTAAGTCCATTGTTTTGGTTTTGAAAAGCTAAAAACAATAAATGTTTAAAATATAATATAATTTATTTTTAAAATAAAAGCTAAATGTATCAATTGTGTAGATGAAAGCTTACTGTTCCTCTGGGTCCCATCACAGACATAAATCCTGCCAGCTCCTCCATCACCCCCAAAAAATGGGCAAAAAGCTGCAAATTCTTCTTCTCCAAGTGATGCTGGCAGCATCAGGAATAAATGTTATTCTGGGCTAACAAACCCTGGCTTCTCTGTGCCACTTCCAGGCTTCAGACTGGCACCAAGGGCTGCAGAACCTCCTGTCCCCAAAATATTCCAGAACCAAACCCTCTCCTTCCTCACTGCCCTGCTGTGTCAGGAGCAGCAGAGCAGCCAGGAGGAGAGGAGGGAGAGCTGCCCTGCATTTCCCTCCCAGCCTTCCTGGCAAGGGCTGCACATCATTTCTCTTGATTTACAGATTCTGCTTTGCTCTGAGCTGGCTTTGGAGTTCAGAGAGACGACAGCTCTGGGCAGAGTTTTGTTGTGTTGTGTGTAAAGCAAGAAGGTGTTTGTGTAAGTACTTGCCTGGCACTGGAGAGGATGGATTTATTATTTATGTGTGTGTTATAATACAGATAGACAGAGAATGGGTTTGTTAGAGCTTGTGTTGTTCACAGGGAGGTAATTCCTGCAGTATTGCTGCCCTCAGTGAGGTGTGAGCAGCTTTAATGAGATTTTTGGGATCCTGGGAGCATCCTCAGCTTCCTGTCAGAAACATTTTACCTGGTCACTGGGAGCATCCTCAGCTTCCTATCAGAAACATTTTACCTGGTCACTGGGAGCATCCTCAGCTTCCTGTCAGAAACATTTTACCTGGTCACTGGGAGCATCCTCAGCTTCCTGTCAGAAACATTTTACCTGGTCACCCCTGAACCCACTGTGTCCCCAAATGCTGCTCTGGGTGCTGGTGCATGGAGAGCTGGAGAAATCCCACATTTTTGGCAGGAAAACCCCAAAGCACAGCTGCACCTGAGCTGGTTCTGTCATCCCTGGGCAGCAGCAATTCCAGGGGGCAGAGGGAAGGGCCATGAGCAGGAGTGGCTACAAGAGAGCTCCTGGATCCATGCCTGGAACCAGTCCAGACTCTCCTCCTGCTTTTCCTCCATCCCCAGAGGGATTTTAGAGAGGGGAAAAATTCATTTCTGGTTTTTAAGCATTGCATTGCAAAGGCAGTGCTGGAGAAGCAGGAGGTTCCAGCAGCAAAAGGTGCAAGTTGTTCTTGTCTTCCTTAATCCTGGAAATCCAGGGATTTGTAGTTTATTCAGTTATTATTGACATTTAGGAATGGTGCTCATCTCTTCCAAAATGCTCAGTTCTGGATTGGTGGCTTTGCATTCACATTTGAAACAAAAATTATCTCTGAAATTCAAATCTCAACTCTGTTACAGCGTCCGTAGTTCCCTGCTGAGGTTTTCACTTGGGTTCTGGAATCTGTTTCTAAAATGTTTGAGCCATTATAAATTCAGGGAGATGGGTGTGCTGAAGGGTGATGTTGCACAGGTTCTAAAGCTGGCAACCACCATTATATTTATTGAATTAACCTCTGAACTTGCTTGAGAATAGCTCAAAACACCCAACACACAGCAGACAGCTTTTTTTGCTTTATAGCCACAGTTTGGGTACAATTTACTTCATTTGTCATCTTCTGTAATTATTTCTCTATAATGCTGCATCTACTGCAGGGACAATATGTGAATTTGAATAAGCTGTGAAAAGCTGCTCATGAGGGGAATAACAATTTGGAAGTGTGGAGGTAGTTACTTACACTCATTCATTCATTTTTAAAGGAGTTTCTTTATCCCTTTTATTTTCTATTTAGCCTTTATTATTAATAATGCCGTGGCTTGTCCCCACACACTGCAGGGGGTGTGAGTTAGGAATTATTGGGAGGGCAATTCCTGAATTATTATATTAATTATATTAACCTGGATTAGCTCAAATGGTGTCAGATCAGCAGGCAGGAGCTGGAGCTGCTCACCTGAAATGAGGAACAAACCCCTCCAGGGAGCTGTGAGGGAATGGAGAGCCTGAATAAAGAGATTTAATGGTGGAGTCACCACCCCTGGGATGTTCCCAAAAGTGGGGATGTGGCACTTGGGGACGTGGTGACCCTGGTGGTGGTGAGCTGGACTAAATGGCCTTAAAGATCTTCCCCAAATTTAAGGATTTTCTGATGAATTTGGCCCATCCTGGTCATTTCCTGGAGTGTTACTGGATCATTTCCTGCTCATCTTCCAACCTTGTAAACTCTGGGAGGGCTCCCACGTGCCCTGTGTGAGGGAGGCTGCACATCTGCCAGGAGATGGTTTTAAACTGGAAAAGGAAAGGCTGAATTAGGAAAAAATCCCTCAGTGTGAGGCTGGGCAGGCCCTGGCACAGAGCAGCTGGGGCTGCCCCAGCCCTGGAAATGTCCCAGGACAGCCTGGACAGGGCTGGAGCAGCCTGGGACAGTGGCAGGAATGGGATGGGATCTCCATGGAATGGGATTTAGGGTTCCTTGTGTTCCTTGGACAGGGCTGGGAGCAGCCTGGGACCTCCATGAAATGGGATTTAGGGACAGGATGGGACCTCCATGGAATGGGATTTAGGGACAGGATGGGATTTCCATGGAATGGGATTTAGGATTCCTTGTGTCTCTTGGACAGGGCTGGGAGCAGCCTGGAACAGTGGCAGGAATGGGATGGGATCTCCATGGAATGGGATTTAGGGACAGGATGGGATCTCCATGGAATGGGATTTAGGGTTCCCTGTGTCCCTTGGACAGGGCTGGGAGCCCCCTGGGACAGTGACAGGAATGGGATGGGATCTCCATGGAATGGGATTTAGGATTCCTTGTGTCCCTTGGACAGGGCTGGGAGAGGATGGGATATCCATGGAATGGGATTTAGGGACAGGATGGGATGTCCATGGAATGGGATTTAGGGACAGGATGGGATCTCCATGGAATGGGATTTAGGGTTCCTTGTGTCCCTTGGACAGGGCTGGGATTCCCCTGGGACAGTGGCAGGGTCCCTGTCCCTGGAATGGGGTGGGATTTGAGCTCCTTGCCCCCCACAGCGTTTGTGACTCCAGGATTCTTCAGCAGAGCTGCAGGAGCCCAGGTTTTGGGGACACCATTGGGTTTCACCCTCCCTTTCCCAGGCTGGGGGGGTCTGTCAGGAGCTCTGTTCCCAGCCCAGTTTTCCCCTCCTGCTGTCCCTGGGCTGTTCCCATTGTCCTGCTCTGAGCTCCTGGCCCTGCCTCTGCTCTGCCAGGCTCTGACCTTCCCCACTGCACCAGATGCCTTCTCTGCTCTTATCATAAATCACTTCCAGTTCTTTTATCAGGTTTTTTCCCCCTCATCTCTTTTTTTGCCAAGTGCAGGGCTTTGTTTTCCAGCTGTCAGCACTTATTTAAGGGTACCAGTGTCACTGCCCTGAAACGCTGCCAGCTGGGCACAGAATTTCCTTATCACCTGCTGGTCTCTTCCTCAAGTATCTCTCTGCACAGATTTATCAGCATCTCTCATCTCAGGTTCTTTATTTAGGAGAAACTCGACAATTCTTGTGTCACTGTGGCCCGCAGGAGTTTTGGTTTATATTTGGATTTTGCAGTTCTTGCTCTTCATGAAGCAGAGACCAGGCTGGTCTTTCCTTCTCTCATTTCTCCTTGAAATAGGATAAAAAAGCATTTATCCAGAGGGATGTTCCATGCAGGAATCTGCACTCTGAGCAGATCAGAGCTGGGTGACTCTCTCTCCACAACTCTCCTGTTTCCCACTGAATTCCATGAAGGAATTATGAGATTTATTCTTTTCCCTCAGTAAAGAATATTTCCTCAGCCTCACAGGCCTGAGCTGCTCTCCTCCTCCTCCTCCTCAGTCAGGTGCTTTGGGCAAATTCACTGCTCTGCTCCTCCACATCCCCTCCCAAACCCTTGTGGCTGCACTGAAAGGAAAAAGAAAGAAATTCTGTCAATACCCTTCACTAAATTTGATTTTCCTTCCCATCCCTTTCACCTCGTGCTGTGGATTGGCAATGTGGGACATGCAATGCATTTAAGGCACAACTCAGCTCATTAAAAGCCTCAGCAAAGCTCTGGATTTTGGGATTGACTCACAGGAGCACCTTGGAGCAATCCCAGGTGCCAGCCCAGCCCACAGCCCCCTTTGGAGGTGTTCTGGACAGCACCACACCAGGTGGGGATGGTGAAATCCTTCCTGGCATAAATACAGAATTAGTAAAAAGCTGGCAAGCCTGGAAAATGAGGGGATATTGGGATTTAGTGGCAAAAGAAACAAAGCTGGGAAAACATTTGGTGGTTTTTCTGATGGGTGAGGAGCAGCAGAGGTGGCACTGGGGGTTATTGGCAGGAATTCTGCCCATCCAGGGCAATCCTGGTTTTGGGGTGCAGTGTCAGTGCCATGGGGACATGGTGGGGAGGAGCAGCAGAGGTGGCACTGGGGGATTGTTAATAGGGAATTCTGCCCATCCAGGGCAATCCTGGTTTTGGGGGGCAGTGTCAGTGCCATGGGGACGTGGTGGGGAGGAGCAGCAGAGGTGGCACTGGGGGTTAGTGACAGGAATTCTGCCCATCCAGGGGCAATCCTGGTTTTGGGGGGCAGTGTCAGTGCCATGGGGACGTGGTGGGGAGGAGCAGCAGAGGTGGCACTGGGGGATTGTTAATAGGGAATTCTGCCCATCCAGGGCAATCCTGGCTTTGGGGGGCAGTGTCAGTGCCATGGGGACGTGGTGGGAAGGAGCAGGGCTGGCCCTGAGGGGATCATTTGTGTTAAATCAGCTTTGTCCTGCATCTGTGTGGGAAAACTGCATGGCCAAGGAGCATTTTTGGGACAGAAGCGTGGCCATGGGGCTTTCCTGGTGTTTTATCAGGTCACATTCCTGGTTTTCCACGTCCCTTCTCCTCCCAGACCACCTGCATTGTAACAGTTCTTGGGTTTTTAATCATTTTCCACTCATTCTTCCAATTTTCTACCAACATTTCTCTGTGTGATGTGTTCAGGCTCTGCTGTCCCCTCCTGTCTCTGGCTGTTTGGTGGATGTTGATGGGACTGGGGTGTGAAAATCTGGACCAGGAATTTCATGTCCTAAATGTTATCCCAGTTTTTATCCTGGCAGCTTCCAGGCAGAGCCTGTGTTTTGCACATCAGGACACAATAATTCCATTTTCCAATGTAGAATTCACAAAGATCCTGTCCACTCGTGTGGGACACCAATTCCAAAAACGCCTCCTAAAATAATTTAGGATTTCCATGTCGTAAATGTTATCCCAGTTTTTATCCTGGCAGCTTCCAGGCAAAACCTGTGTTTTGCACATCAGGACACAATAATTCCATTTTCCAGTGCAGAATTCACAAATGTCCTGTCCACTCGTGTGGGACACAGATTCCAAAAATGCCTCCTAAAATAATTTAGGATTTGCATGTCCTAAACGTTATCCCAGTTTTTATCCTGACAGCTTCCAGGCAGAGCCTCTGTTTTGCCCATCAGGACACAATAATTCCATTTTCCAGTGCAGAATTCACAAACATCCTGTCCACTCGTGTGGGACACCAATTCCAAAAATGCCTCTTAAAATAATTTAGGATTTCCATGTCCTAAACATTATCCCAGTTTTTATTCTGGCAACTTCCAGATAAAGCCTCTGTTTTGCCCATCAGGACACAATAATTCCATTTTCCAGTGCAGAATTCACAAACATCCTGTCCACTCGTGTAGGACACAGATTCCAAAAATGCCTCCTAAAATAATCTTGGGAGGGACACATCAAAGAGGGACCTTGGCAGAATTTCCCCCAAAATAAACCTGCAAACAAAGCCCTGGCTGGGATGTTGGAATTATTAATATTTTGTGTTGTTTCCTTGCTAAAAGATCTGTGAACTTCAAGGTTTGTTATCTATTTATAAAGCATTTTCTCTCTCAGTGGTTTCAGTACAGTGGATTTTAATTTGATTTATGAGTTATGGTTAAGGTAGGCTGGCTTTTCCCTCAGTTCTATGTCTGTGTACAGGCAGTGGTGAAAAATTAATTAAATTATGCTGCCAGTACTGATTACACTGCTCCCTGGCATGGGATACCACCAGGAATGGGGTGCTCCAAGAACTTTATTTAGAAATTATATATAAATAATCTGCATAAATTACATCCATAGCACATCATGTTCTATACAGAAAAATGAGAATTTTTTCCCTCTATTTACTGAGGTTTAGGAATCTCTCAGATACCCTGCTCTGCTCACACCATTGCCCTGGAGCTTCTTCCATTTTTTTTCCCATCTCCTTTTCCCATCTCCTTTTTCCATCTCCTTTTTCCCATCTCCTTTTTTCCATCTCCGTTTTCCCATCTCCTTTTCCCAGCTCCTTTTCCCATCTCTTTTTTTCCATCTCTTTTTCCCCACCTCCTTTTTCCCATTTCCTTTTTCCCATCTCCCTTTCCCATCTCCTTTTTTCCATCTCCTTTTTTCCATCTCCTTTTTCCATCTCCTTTTTCCATCTCCTTTTTTCCATCTCCTTTTTCCATCTCCTTTTTCCATCTCCTTTTTTCCCATCTCCTTTTTCCATCTCCTTTTTTCCAGCTCTTTTCCCATCTCTTTTTTTCCATCTCCTTTTCCCATCTCCTTTTTCCCACCTCCTTTTCCCCATCTCCTTTTCCCACCTCCTTTTCCCCCATCTCCTTTTCCCAGCTCTTTTCCCATCTCCTTTTTCCCATCTCCTTTTTCCCATCTCCTTTTTCCCATCTCCTTTTTCCATCTCCTTTTTCCCCACCTCCTTTTTTCCATCTCCTTTTTTCCAGCTCCTTTTTCCATCTCCTTTTTTTCCATCTCCTTTTTCCATCTCCTTTTCCCATCTCCTTTTTTCCACCTCCTTTTCCCATCTCCTTTTTCCATCTCCTTTTCCCACCTCCTTTTTCCACCTCCTTTTCCCATCTCCTTTTTCCATCTCCTTTTTCCATCTCCTTTTTTCCATCTCCTTTTCCCATCTCCTTTTTTCCATCTCCTTTTCCCATCTCCTTTTTTCCATCTCCTTTTTTCCATCTCCTTTTTCCATCTCCTTTTTTCCATCTCCTTTTTCCCTCTCCTTTTCCCACCTCCTTTTCCCATCTCCTTTTTTTCCAGCTCTTTTCCCATCTCCTTTTTCCCATCTCCTTTTCCCATCTCCTTTTCCCATCTCCTTTTCCCATCTCCTTTTTCCCATCTCCTTTTTCCATCTCTTTTTTTCCCATCTCCTTTTTCCCATCTCCTTTTCCCATCTCCTTTTTTTCCAGCTCCTTTTCCCATCTTTTTCTATCTCCTTTTTTTTCCAGCTCCTTTTTCCCATCTTCTTTTTTCCATCTCCTTTTCCCATCTCCTTTTTCCCATCTCCTTTTTCCATCTCCTTTTTTCCCATCTCCTTTTTCCATCTCCTTTTTTCCAGCTCTTTTCCCATCTCTTTTTTTCCATCTCCTTTTCCCATCTCCTTTTTCCACCTCCTTTTCCCATCTCCTTTTTCCCATCTCCTTTTTCCATCTCCTTTTTTCCATCTCCATCTCCTTTTCCCATCTCCTTTTTTTCCAGCTCCTTTTTCCACCTCCTTTTTCCCATCTCCTTTTCCCATCTCCTTTTCCCATCTCCTTTTCCCATCTCCTTTTTTTCCTTCACTTCCAAGGAATTTTTGAATCATGGCCACTCCATTTTTTCCCAGGAAATTTCCTTGCAAACTGATTTAAATGCTTCATGCCCTTGGTTTTGTGTTTCTGTGACTGATGGAGTCTTTAATCCTGCCCAACAAGGCCAGCCAGCCCTAAAGCTCCAATTTTACCCTGCCACATCCACAGGCTCCGGGCAGGCCAAAACTTTCTATTTTTAAACCCAAAATAATGCTCTGAAGGATTTATTCCAGCCAGAAAAGGCACTGGGATCAGCACAAACTGTATTTTATTTATGCCTGAGGTACAAAATAGAGGTTTTTGCTCAGAGGTTGTGCCTTGCAGAGATTTAGGCCTGCAAGTGGGAATAATTTGATTTTTTTTTCCTGTTTAGCCATTCCTTGGTTAAAGGATTTTTTAGTTTTTTCGTTGGTTTCCTGCAAAGGAATAATTGGTGCCACAAAGCTCCCACGGGGGTGAATTGTTCTGGGTATTAATGCAGATTTCAACTGCTCAGATTTCCAGCTGTCAGCACATCTGATAGGTTTAAATGTCTTTCATTTATATACTTTAATTTATATTTATAAATTTATAATTTAAAATATATGCATAATATATTTTATATAATTTGCATATGACTTAGATATTATATAACATAGAACATATTCTATAGATAAAATATATATTATATTATATATTATATATTATTAATATTATTATATATATTATATATTATTAATATTTATTTTTATATATTATATTATTATCTATTATAATATATTATAATATTATTAATATTTAGTAATATATTATAAAATATATATACTATATTTTATTTAGTATATTACCTATAACATAGAATTCATTATATATCTATTATATAGTTTATATATTATATATTTTCTTTTTTTTTTTTTTTAATATTTTATATCTTTCTAAATATATATTTTGTATATTCCAGTGGTGGAAACTGGATAAAAACCTCTCTCCTTCCCTCTCCCAATGCTCCATAAAGCAGAAACTTCAGGATTTGCATCCCTTGGTTTTCCCCCTGGGATTGCTGCCGTTGTTCATGACCCAGAACCACAGAAGGTTCCAAAAAAAAGGATGAAAATATTGAGGGAAAGATTTTGCTTCCCTTTTTCTGGGTCCACCACTTGGTGTTTGATGGAAAACTCCAAACCTGGTGTGTTTAAAAATACCTCAGGTTGGCAACAGTCAAATGTGAAAAGTGGAATTATCCTGAATTCCCTCTGGGATTTATCCCCAATTCCCAGTGGGATTTGTCCCAAATTCCTGGTGGGATTAATCCAAATATCCCAGTGGGATTTATCCCCAATTCCCTGTGGGATTTATCCCCAGTTCCCCGTGGGATTTATCCCAATATCCCTGTGGAATTTATCCCAAATTCCCCATGGGATTTATCCCCAATTCCCCATGGGATTTATCCCAAATTCCCAGTGGGATTTGTCCCAATAACCCTGTAGGATCAATCCCCAATTCCCAGTGGGATTTCTCCCCAGTTCCTTGTGGGATTTATTGCAACTTCCCTGTGGGATTGATCCCAAATTCCTAGTGAGATTTGTCCAAATTCCCCATGGGATTTATCCCCAGTTCCCAGTGGGATTTATCCCCAGTTCCCAGTGGGATTTATCCCCAGTTCTCAGTGGGATTTATCCCAATATCCCTGTGGGATTTATCCAAATTCCCTGTGGGATTTATCCCAACTTCCCTGTGGAATTTATCCCAAATTCCCCGTGGGATTTATCCCAATATCCCAGTGGGATTTTTCCCAAATTCCCCGTGGGATTTATCCAAATTCCCTGTGGGATTGATCCCCAGTGCCCAGTGGGATTAGTCCCAATATCCCTGTGGAATTTATCCCAAATTCCCCGTGGGATTTATCCCCAATTCCTGCAGGGATTTATCCCTAATTCCTACAGGGATTTATCCCCAGTTCCCAGTGGGATTTATCCCAAATTCCCTGTGGGATTGATCCCAAATTCCCTGTGGGATTGATCCCCAGTGCCCAGTGGGATTTATCACAAAATCCTTGTGGGATTTATTCAAATTCCCCATGGGATTTATCCCCAATTCCTGGAGGGATTTATTCCAAATTCCCAGTGGGATTTATCCCAAATTCCCTATGGCATTTATCCCCAATTCCTGCAGGGATTTATCCCCAATTCCTGCAGGGATTTATCCCCTGTTCCCAGTGGGATTTATCCCCAATTCCCAGTGGAATTAATTCCAATATCCCTGTGGGATTTATCCCCAGTTCCCAGTGGGATTTATCCAAATTCCCTATGGCATTTATCCCCAGTTCCTGGAGGGATTTATCCCCAGTTCCCAGTGGGATTTATCCCAAATTCCCTGTGGGATTTCCAGCTGTGGCATTTTCTGTGTCAATACTCAGACAAATTGCATGGAAATGATTTTATTTATTAGATGCCTTTCAAGGCTAAATGCCTGTTAGTCCTTGTAGAAAGAAACAAGCTGGAGGTTATTTTGGCAATATTTGGTAAGAGAAAAAACAGATTTTCCTCATAATTGATTTCACTGTAAAAAACCACGAGGCTAAATCACCAAGAGCTGTTGTTTGAGTGGGTTCCTAGCACGGTTTCTAAGAGAAAATCTGATTATTTCTTGGCCACCTACCTATGAAAACATTTTAACAGCTTTTCTGCTTGACCCTGTAGTTATGTATTTTATTTTAAATAATTCCTGTAAGCACTGAGAAAGACCAAAGAGAAAACCACAGGAATCAGCAAGAAAAAGCATTTTCTCTCAAGCACATCCTCCTGGTGCATATCAAGTACAATTTAAAAACATTTTAAGGAGTTTTATCCCACCTCAGTCATACTCCCTAAATGTGGAGTGCTCAGAGTTTGGTTTTTAGGCCCAGCTGAGCTTCACTGCTTTATTTCTTCTCTGTTTATTTAATATACTAAAGAACCACAGAATCATTTAGGTTGGAAAAAACCTTTCAGCTCATCAAGCCCAATAACACTCAGCAGATCATAAAGCCCCAAAATCTACAAAATTCACTTTAATATTCAAAATTCACGGTGCAGAAATAGCCCAGTGAGAAGCAGAGGTTGGGTAACACTGTTTGGGCTCTGCTGGAAAGTTGAGGCCTTAAATTCCAAGTTTTTAAGGACTTTTAAGGAAAATAAAAGGAGGTTCTGTAAGAAAGGATGGAAATTACTGGAACTGGGGGAGGAATGGGAGTGGGAAAAGCTGTGCAGAGAGGCCAAGGGCAAAAACACAGCAATGAGAAGTAAAAATAGCAGGATAAAGATCATTCTGGTACCAAAAAATAGCCTGTAGCTCCTCGTGTGCATGTGAAAGGGGAATGGGGACCAAAATAACCTCCATGGAAAAGAAATCCAGGATGGTTCCCCAGCAGCTCTCCAGAAAATCTGGGTACAGATGGGGGTGAGGAAACATCTCTTGTGAAACAGCTTTTTATCCATAAAACCCTGAGAAATCCAATTTTTATTTCTTCATTTCCTTGCTGGGGTTAAATATTTCATTTTTCAGGTTTAATCTGCAGGTCTTTAAAGGTATAATATGCCCTAATTGTATCCAATGAAAACATTCATTGCATGATTTTGTGTTTGGATTCATTCACCCTCTGATTTCCACCTGATTTCCAGGCAGCAGAGTTTACTGCAGAGCTTTAGAAAACCAGATTAGAATATTATTTTAAGTGTCAGGAAGCATCAAGCATTTTATCATGATTTCCTGCAGTCGTTGCTCTTGCAAATTTGATTTCCCACTTCACTAAAATCCACTTTATGAAAATACTGCAGCCACGTGTGGGGGAGAGGGAGTTTAAGGGCTCCAAAATGGGGATAAGGAGTTCAGAAATAGCCCTGATTGAATTTTCCTGGGCTTTTTGCTGGGGTGTTTTGTTCTGGTGGAGCCTCTTCGGTGGGAAATGGAATTAAATGTTTCCTTTAAATCAGGATTTTCGCCTCCCAGAGCAGCACATTCATTTGCTCCCAGGTTTTCCTCCTGGGATATTTTTTGGGTTGGTACCCAAAAGGAGAATCAGCAGCTCCTTAAGGTGAGGCTCACTCTCACTGTTTATTTTGCAGTAAATAAAATATATAAATATATAAATAAATATATTTATTTTTTAAATATATTTATATATTTATTTAAATATATTTATTTATTAAATATATTTTTATATATTTATATATAATATAAATCAAGGAGTAATTTTCTGCTCCCTAGAGCAGGGTGGAATTAAAATATCCAACATTCAACCCCAAAGCCGAGCGAGGCAAAATAAAATCTGGTTTTTTTGAGCTGCTGAGCTGGCACAAACTCATCAGCTCCAGGCTTTTCCTGGGGCTTTGCAGCTGGAAAAGCCTCCTGGAATTCCCAGCTGAGCCCAGCCTGGTGCTCCTGCCAGAGGCTGCTCCCCAAAACCTGGGCTTGGGGCAGGGATTTCATCCTGCCAGGCACCAGGAATTTCCACAGAATCCTCCCAGCTGCAGGAACTTCTCAAGCCATGATTTTCCTTCTCCTTGGGAAAATTAGAGTGGTTTTTATGGAGCTGGAAACCAGTGCATGGATTTGGACTCTGCAGAAGGGCCATGGGTGAGGCCTGGGAGGGTTTCATGTTTAGCACCTTTCTTTATTTTTGGCTTCTTAACAAAGCTCATCCTTAAAGGTGTCTCCCAAAATTCCCTTTCCTTGCTCTCCCAAAATTCCCTTTCTTTTAACTTCCCTTAAATTTCCCAAAATTCCCTTTACTTCAACTTTCCTTAAATCTCCCAAAATTCCCTTTACTTTCCTTTAATCTTCCAAAATTCCCTTTTCTTTAACTTCCTTAAATCTCTCAAAATTTGCTTTCCTTCAACTTCCCTTAAATCTCCCAAAATTCCCTTTCCTTCAACTTTCCTTGAATCTCCCAAAATTCCCTTTCCTTTAACTTTCCTTAAATCTCCCAAAATTCCCTTTCCTTTAACTTTCCTTAAATTTCCCAAAATTCCCTTTCCTTTAACTTCCCTTAAATCTCCCAAAATTCCCTTTCCTTCAACTTTCCTTGAATCTCCCAAAATTCCCTTTCCTTCAACTTTCCTTGAATCTCCCAAAATTCCCATTCATTTAACTTTCCTTTAATCTCCCAAAATTCCCTTTCCTTTAACTTTCCCAAAATTCCCTTTCCTTTAACTTTCCCAAAACTCCCTCTCCTTTAACTTCCCTTAAATCTCCCAAAATTCCCTTTCCTTTAACTTCCCTTTAATCTCCCAAATTTCCCTTTCCTTACCAATCTCCTTGGTGCTCAGCCTTCCCTTTTGTCCCTTTTCCTTCTCCCAGCCTTTCTCCCTCAGAAATGTCATTATTTGGCTGTACCATCACATTGGCTCCAAAATAAGTTTCTCACTCTTCTACACACCAGGTTTTTCCCCCCCTCAACATTTCCTGCTGGTATTTTATTTGTCTCCATTTAGATGAGTTTCTAGCACACCCACAAGATTCCCAAATCCTGTTTTTACCCTTTTTTTGCTCGATGTTGGCAGCATTTCTTTGAACCTCAGTGATTCTCTCAGATGTTGTTTTCTCATTCCCTGTTTGTGTCCCGCCATCAGGAAACAAACCCACTTTTTTTTTGGGGTGGAAAGTTGAAATTCCACGTTTTCCTGCCCAGAATTATTCTCTCACATTTTTTTTGTGCTGATCTGTCGAGACACCTCAAGCTGTTGAGATTTTATTTTCTTTTTTTCCCATTCTGCTCTTCTCTGGTTTCACCACAGTTCATCCCTTTAGCGTTTGCTCGCTCCAAGTGTTGCTGGGAGTAAATCTGGATTTCTTATTTCAATTTCTTTATTCCAGCAGCTGGGATCAGGCAGTGCCTGCAGGGAAGGGGCTGTGGAGGTGGATTTAAATCAGCTGCAGCTGGAGGTGATGTGCTGGGAGGCTTAGACAGGGTTTGGTGCTCAGGTGTGGTAAACAGAGCTCAGGCAGAGATAACACCTTGGGTACATCGATCTGAGAGTAATCCTGCAGTTCTGGGGGATAACAGGATGAGAGGAGAGGAGATTTAGAGTGATGCTCCCTCTGCTTCAGCTGGAGATGTTCCCAGAGCTGCCTGGATGGGTTGGAGTCCAGGAGCTTCGAGATTGGGAAGTCATCAGCTGGGAGTGGGGCTGAGCCATGATCCTTGCCTTGGACAGCTCTTAGGGAACTTCCTGGAAAATAATATGGAAAAACTCTCTGGAAAATGATGGAAAATCTGTGGTGTAGGATTAGTTCTGTGGGGATAATCCAGGTGGAATAATGGGCAGGAAAAATCCCCACAGAGTTTCCCCATCCTGAGGGATGAAGTGAGGGAGCAGAAGCGTGTGAGGGACAGAGCACGGCAGCAAAGGGCCCAGGGACTTTGGGGAGAAATATGAATGATTTTTGGAAGTGATAAATCAATGCCTGAGTGACAGCAAAACACAGGGAAAAACTGTCTGGGAAAATGGTGGAAAATCTGGTGAAGTGGGGACAGTTCTGTGGAGATGATCCAGGTGGAATAATGGGCAGGAAAAATCCCCACAGAGTTTCCCCATCCTGAGGGATGAAGTGAGGGAGCAGCACCAAAGAGCCCAGAGACTTCAGGGAGAAATATGAATGATTTTTGGAAGTGATAAATCAATGCCTGAGTGACAGCAAAACGTAGGGGAAAACCCTCTGGAAAATGGTGGAAAATCTGGTGGAGTGGGGACAGTTCTGTGGAGATGATCCAGGTGGAATAATGGGCAGGAAAAATCCCCACAAAGTTTCCCCATCCTGGGGGATGAAATGAGGGAGCAGCACCAAAGAGCCCAGAGACTTTGGGGAGAAATGTTAATGAGTTTTGGAAGTGATAAATCAATGTCTGAGTGACAGCAAAACACAGGGAAAAACTGTCTGGGAAAATGGTGGAAAATCTGGTGGAGTGGGGAGAGTTCTGTGGAGTTGATCCAGGTGGAATAATGGGCAGGAAGAATCCCCACAGAGTTCGCCCATCCTGAGGGGTGAAATGAGGGAGCAGCACCAAAGAGCCCAGGGACTTTGGGGAGAAATATGAATGATTTTGGGAGATGATAAATCAATGTCTGAGTGACAGCAAAACGTAGGGAAAAACTGTCTGGGAAAATGATGGAAAATCTGGTGAAGTGGGAACAGTTAACATGTGGAGATAATCCAGGTGCAATAATGGGCAGGAAGAATCTCCACAGAGTTCCCCAATCCTGAGGGATGAAGTGAGGGAGCAGCACCAAAGAGGCCAGAAACTTTGGGGAGAAATATGAATGATTTTGGGAGATGATAAATCAATGCCTGAGTGACAGCAAAACGTAGGGAAAAACTCTCTGGAAAATGGTGGAAAATCTGGTGAAGTGGGAACAGTTAACATGTGGGGATAATCCAGGTGGAATAATGGGCAGCAGGGGGAAAAATCCCCACAGAGTTTCCCCATCCTGGGGGATGAAGTGAGGGAGCAGCTCCAAAGAGCCCAGAGGCTTTGGGGAGAAATATGAATGATTTTGGGAGATGATAAATCAATGTCTGAGTGACAGCAAAACGTAGGGAAAAACTGTCTGGGAAAATGATGGAAAATCTGGTGGAGTGGGGACAGTTCTGTGGGGATAATCCAGGTGGAATAATGGGCAGGAAAAATCCCCACAGACTTCCCCCATCCTGAGGGATGAAGTGAGGGAGCAGCACCAAAGAGCCCATGGACTTTGGGGAGAAATATGAATGATTTTTGGAAGTGATAAATCAATGCCTGAGTGACAGCAAAACACAGGGAAAAACCCTCTGGGAAAATCTGGTGGAATGGGGACGGTCCTGTGGGGATAATCCAGGTGGAATAATGGGCAGGAAGAATCCCCACAGAGTTCCCCCATCCTGAGGGATGAAATGAGGGAGCAGCACCAAAGAGCCCAGAAACTTTGGGGAGAAATATGAATGATTTTTGGAAGTGATAAATCAATGCCTGAGTGACAGCAAAACACAGGGAAAAACTGTCTGGGAAAATGGTGGAAAATCTGGTGGAGTGGGGACAGTTCTGTGGGGATAATCCAGGTGGAATAATGGGCAGGAAGAATCCCCACAGAGTTCCCCCAATCCTGAGGGGTGAAATGAGGGAGCAGCTCCAAAGAGCCCAGGGACTTTGGGGAGAAATATGAATGATTTTTGGAAGTGATAAATCAATGCCTGAGTGACAGCAAAACATAGGGAAAAACCCTCTGGAAAATGGTGGAAAATCTGGTGGAGTGGGATTATTTCTGTGGAAATGATCCAGGTGGAATAATGGGCAGCAGGGGAGGAATCCCCACAGAGTTTCCCCATCCTGAGGGATGAAATGAGGGAGCAGCACCGAAGAGCCCAGGGAAACTGGGGAGAAATATTAATGAGTTTGGGAAGAGATAAATCAATGCCTGAGTGACAGCAAAATGTAGGCAAAAACTCTCTGGAAAATGGTGGAAAATCTGGTGGAGTGGGATTATTTCTGTGGAGATGATCCAGGTGGAATAATGAGCAGCAGGGGGAAAAATCCCCACAGAATTTTCTCATCCTGAGGGATGAAGTGAGGGAGCAGCAGCGTGTCAAGGACAGAGCATGGCACCAAAGAGCCCAGGGACTTCGGGGAGAAATATGAATGATTTTTGGAAGTGATAAATCAATGCCTGAGTGACAGCAAAACACAGGGAAAAACTGTCTGGGAAAATGGTGGAAAATCTGGTGAAGTGGGGACAGTTCTGTGGAGATGATCCAGGTGGAATAATGGGCAGGAAAAATCCCCACAGAGTTTCCCCATCCTGAGGGATGAAGTGAGGGAGCAGCACCAAAGAACCCAGAGACTTTGGGGAGAAATATGAATGATTTTGGGAGATGATAAATCAATGCCTGAGTGACAGCAAAACATTGATTTGCCAGCAGCTGTTTTGCTGGGAAATGAACTTTTTCTCCCCATCTTCCCCCTCACAGACTGTCAGAGACCTGGCTCAGGACTTGTTCACTAGCACGGCACAAAACCCAACCAGCCCCTGGGATATCTTGGGTTTTCTCTGAATTTCAAATTTGTTTTCCTTCTGAAACCTTGGCTCAGGTTTTCTTAAATTTCTGTTTAAACTCCTGGAAGTGAAAGGTTGAATATTTTTGGGAATGTTGCCAGAATATTAAGCTGTGCTGCGTGAGTTGCCTCGCTCCACGCTCCTGATAAAAGGTATTTGCTTTTTGTTGTCTCAAGGCTTGCCATGAAATCTGAAAACTCCAGGCTGTGTCACTTTAATATACAAACACTCCAAGCAATACAAAAGCCTTAAAATCAAAGCTGTGCTGTTATCTCTTCAGAGCAGCAGCTTTTTCAAGGAGCTTCTAATGCAGGAGCAGAATCACTTCCAGTTGCTGCTTTGAAGTTTTTTATAGTGTGCTATCATGGACCTTTAATCCCTGCTGGGGCTGCTCTTAAAAATAGGAGGAAATTGCAATGTGAAGCAGTAAAGGGGAAGAAACATCTTGGACATTTAATCAGCATCCCTTGGGAGAGGGATTGGTGCTGTCCCTGTGAGAGGAAACCTGGTCAGGGCTGTCACTTGGAATGGCCCTGTCTGGGTGCCCTGCAGCCTGGCCAGGAATAAAGATACAAAAAAAAAGATATAATAAAAGATATAATAATAGATATAATAAAAGATATAAAATCTGCTCAGTTATAGCCACAACACTCTGGTGTCACCCACAGGGTCAGTGCTGGAGGTCCCAGCTCATGGCAGGTGCTGTTTATTCCCCTTTTCCCCCTCAGCTGCATAATTCCCTGCTCAGCCTCCCATTCTCCATCCATTCACAGATGAAAATAGCTGGGAACCCCCTTGACCTTCTGCTTTGATAATAAGTGCAATTAACAACCCTAACGAGCTGGAGGAACACAATGACTATGTACCAGTTTATTTAATTAAACTGTGTTTCAGGAAAATTTCATTTAAATGGCCATTTGAAGGAAAAGATTTCCAATCTTTTGGAAGGATTTCCCCAGCATTGAATCACTGAGGTTGGAAAGGATTTCCAAGACCATCGAGTCCAGCCTGATCCCAGTCCCCACCTTGTCATGAGCCCAGAGCACTGAGTGCCACCTCCAGGTGTTCTTTGAGCACAGCTGGTTTCATCTTTCCTTTTTCTGACTTCATTTCCCTTGATTTTTGGGCTCAGGACATCTCTGGTTATTGAGCCCAAAGGCAGGTGGGGAGCAGGGAATGGTCTGGAGGTGCTTTTGTTCCTATTCCTCAAGTTCATGAGCAGATCATTCCAGAAGATGGGAAAACAAGGAGGGAGGAGGGAGATGTAGGAGAAAAGGAGGGAGGCAGACACTGATGGGAGACAGAGAGTGTGATGCCCTGTGCAGGCTGTGCTGGAGCAGAGGCTGGGCAGAGTCCCAGAATAAAGCAGGGATTTATCCAAAGCATCTCCTCCATGGATCCAGGTTTGAGCTTTTCTATGTTTCCCATTCTGTGCTGCTTTAGTGTGTGGGTCTGAGCTTCCCATGAGGGGATGCTGAGCTCTGTGCACAGAGCAGGGAGACAAAACAATTCCTGCTCCAGCTGGGCACCAAGGACAAATGATCCAAATCTCAGCCCAGAAGCACAAACCCCGTGGGCTGCAGAGAGAAAAACAAGCAGGGTGGGACTGCCTGGGCTAAAGCTGGGATGGGACAATGAACTGCAAGATGCAAATGTGACGAGGTAGACGGGAGACCTGCTCACCCACTGATGATCAACAAGTCTCAGGTTTATTGATTAACAGAAACACTTTTATAATCACAGTAATAAGGCTCATACATATTGCAAAAATAGAGCTCACTATTGGTCAGCTATAAAAAGTCAGTCCCACCTTTCTCAGGATGGTTGTGGCTTCTTTTTACCTCCTGTCATCACAGATTTTCTTGAACAGCTTCTTGCTCAAAGAAACCATGGCCTTGAATTAGGCAGCTGTTGCTTTCTCAGATGGATTTTCTCACATCTCTTGTCCCATCAACTGTGTCTCAATAAGAAACTGTCCACAGAAATGGAGCAGAACTGATCCCAGGGACAGACCCCGGGAGTGCTCGTGCATTTTGGGGCCATTTTGGTTCATCTTGGGTGCATTTTGTGCATTTTGGGGCCATTTTGGTTCATCTTGGCTGCAGCCCTGGCTGGGCTCTGGTGCTGCCCAAGGTGGATCCATGCAGGAGATGCTTTGGATAAATCCCTGCTTTATTCTGGGACTCTGCCCAGCCCCTGCTCCAGCACAGCCTGCACAGGGCATCACACTCTCTGTCTCCCATCAGTATCTGCCTCCCTCCTTTTTTCCTACATCTCCCTCCTCCCTCCTTGTTTTCCCATCTTTTGCAATGATCTGCTCATGAACTTGAGGAATAGGAACAAAAGCACCTCCAGACCATTCCCTGCTCCCCACCTGTCTTTGGGCTCAATAACCAGAGGTGTTCTGAGCCCAAAAATCCTTTTTTTTATTCTTTCCCATGTACATTTTTGGAGGGAAGCAGGAATAACATCCAAGCACTGCTGTTTGTCCTTACTGGGGCTGATTTATGTCCCTCCAGCTCTCAGGGGTGCAGCTCTCAGAGTTTGTGTTGTGAAATGCCTCCAGAAAAGGAACAGGCCTTGGGAACTATTTATGGCTTGGAATTGGCTGCTGCTCCATTTAATGAAGTCCCTGTCTTTGAGCCTCTGCCATTTAATTAAGTGCTTTATGTAATTACTCTGTGACATCAATTCTGTCCAGCCTGGAAGGTTTCTCTGCTCCTCCTGAAGGAGATGTTTTATTTAATGGCAGTTTCTGGGTCCTGCAGCTCGGGAGGGGAAGCTGCAGCTGAATTCCAGGGCAGTCACTCTGCAGCAGGGTGGAATCCTGAGATCCTGACCTGGCCATTTTTCTTTTTTCCTTGGTCACTGCTGTCCCTAAAATTCCTCTGATTCCTCTGTTTTTAGGAAAAGGAGCTGTGGCACTACAACCAAAGCACCTCTTCCCTCAGAGCCTTCACATCCTCAGCTCATCAGAGGGAAAGTTTCCTTCTCTGGAAAATAAAACCAAACAAACCTTTTTACCATTTTTTAATTGGGTTCCCCATTTTTTTATTGTAATTTCCCCTTTTTTTACTGTTTTATTAAACCCTCAGATACTCTGTATTTTCTACCTTTTTTCACTACCTTTTCTCATTGTAATTCCCCCCCTTTTTTATTATCTCAAACCCTCAGATACTCTCTTTTTTTCTACCTTTTTCACTACCTTTTCTCATTGTAATTCCCCCCCCCCTTTTTATTATTTTCTTAAACCCTCAGATACTCTCTGGATTTTCATATTCCAGCAGGGTTTTCCATGGACAATTCCCAAATTCCCTTCCCCCAGTCAATCCTTATTACCCCCCTGTTTTTACACTTGGGATTCCAGGAGCCTTTTGAAGCTCTGAGTGGTGCCACAATCTCGTGTTTCAGCTGCTTATCACCCACATGATCCCCAAAATCTCCTTTCCTGGCAGCCTGCTGTGGCAGGAGAGGACACAAAAGTTTGCTTTATTCTGGATTCGTTTTATAAAACCAGGAATGTGGCTTGTACGAGTGTTTTCCTGACAGGGAAATGGGAAATAATTCAGATTTCCTGGGTCACACCTGTGTCCCTGCTGGGCACAGGGAGAGCAGGATTTATCATTTTTCCATCCCAGCTCTTGTTGGGTTGCTTGCTGCTCGTTCCAGCTTTCCTGGCTGCCTTCAGCTCATTATTCAGGTCAATACAGTGGATTTTTCAACCCCAAAGGGAGGGCAGGACCTCAGAATCACTCAGGTTGTGTCCAGGTTTAGAGTAAATTTGGGAAAAAAATTCCCCAAAGTAGCTCCAGTGAGAAAACAGATCCAATCGGCCCCTCCCCCCCTCAACTGGTTCGGGAGGAAAACAATACCTCCTTGGAGAAAGGTGGAAAAAACCTGTTTATTAAACAATAAAACTATAAAAACTGTTTATTAAACAATAAAACTAAAACAATAGCAAACAATGAGCAAACCCCCTCCCCGGGTTGCAGCTCACTGTCTCCGATCAGTCCCGCCAGTGTTGGGATTGTCGCAGGCCAGGCCCGGCCCGGTGGGCCAGAAATGTGAGCTGCCAGTGCTGCCCTGGGTGTTCAGTCCAGAGCAGGTTTCAAAAGGTCCAAAGAAAAGGGAAAAAGGGAAAAAAAAAAAAACCACAGTCCAGGGAACTTCTTTGCCTCAGCTAGCTGAAAACTAACTAAAAAAAAAGCCAAGAAGCGCTCTGTCCGTCGTCTGTCTGCAGACAACAACCGCCGGCCAGGAGAAGGAATGTGGGGGAGTGACAGGAGTATCTTGAGGGAAAAAAACCTGCATTTTCTCTCCCCCTTCACTGTCTGCAATAAGTCTTAAAGGTGCAAAACTTACTATTTAGCACAAACAGAACAAGACAATTGGGGATAAAAGCATCATACAGCCAACCCAGGACAGCCTCTGTCCAGGTTTAGAGTAAATTTGGGAAAATAAAATTCCCCAAAGTAGCTCCAGTGAGAAAACAGATCCAATCGGCCCCTCCCCCCCTCAATTGGTCCGGGAGGAAAACAATACCTCCTTGGAGAAAGGTGGAAAAAACCTGTTTATTAAACAATAAAACTAAAACAATAGCAAACAATGAGCAAACCCCCTCCCCGGGTTGCAGCTCACTGTCTCTGATCAGTCCCTCTGGTGCTGGAATTGTCGCAGGCCGGGCCCGGCCCGGTGGGCCAGAAATGTGAGCTGCCGGTGCTGCCCTGGGTGTTCAGTCCAGAGCAGGTTTCAAAAGGTCCAAAGAAAAGGGAAAAAAACCACAGTCCAGGGAACTTCTTTGCCTCAGCTAGCTGAAAACTAACTCAAAAGCCAAAGAAGCGCTCTGTCCGTCGTCTGTCTGCAGACCACAAACTGCCGGCCAGGAGAAGGAATGTGGGGGAGTGACAGGAATATCTGGAGGGAAAAAACCTGAATTTTCTCTCCTCCTTCACTGTCTGCAATAAGTCTTAAAGGTGCAAAACTTACTATTCAGCACGAACAGAACAAGACAATTGGGGATAAAAGCATCATACAGCCAACCCAGTACAGGTTGGAAAAGATTTCCAAGAGCATCGAGTCCAGCCTGATCCCAGTCCCCACCTTGGCCCGAGCCCAGAGCACTGAGTGCCACCTCAGGGGTTCTGTGAGCACAGCTGGTTTCATCTTTCCTTTTTCTGACTTCATTTCCCTTGATTTTTGGGCTCAGAACATCTCTGGTTATTGACAGAATGCCATTGAACCGGGGCTCATGGGATCTGCAGAAATTTGAATTCCTGGAGGAAAAGGGGAATTGCACCTTTTCCCTGTTAACCCTTTGTGTGCAGGGGATTTTTGGGCTCTGGTTATTGACATAATGACATTGAACCGAGGCTCTTTGGATCTGCAGAAATCCTTTTTTAATTTTAATTCCTGGAGGAAAAGGGGAATTGCACCTTTTCCCTGTTAACCCTTTGTGTGCAGGGCTTGTCCCAGGTGTGGAAGGGCCAGGGCTGAGCCCCAGGGGTGTCTCCATCCCTGGATTTCTCTGGAAAGCTGCTGGGATGAGCCCTGAGGCTCCCCAGCTCCTCTTCCTCACCCCAAAAGGTTTGATCTGGGTGGAGCACACAGCTAATTATTAATGGGATTTCTTAATAAAGAACTTTTTAAGGTCAGACTTCACTGGAAACTTAAGGGTTGTTCCCAACATTGGATTATTCTGGTGTAGGAAAAGCTTTATCAGAGCCCCAGGGGACAACATCTCCTGCTCCAGGAGCTCTCCTGCTTCCCTCGGGGGATTTCTGGCTGGGGAAGGCAAAATGAGAATATTTTCTACATTGACACTCTGCTGATATTTGAAATTTCTGTGTGTTTGCTGCTTGCTGAGCTTTGGGGTTGTGCTGGATGGAATCTCAGCAAATTCACTTGGGAAGGGTGGGAGACACGTTTGGGAGCAGCTGGTGAGCACTGCTGACATTCTGAGCAGCTGAAAACTGATTTTTTTTTATTTTATTTTATTTTATTTTATTTTATTTTATTTTATTTTATTCTATTCTATTTTATTTTATTTTATTTTATTTTATTTTATTTCATTTTATTTCATTTTATTTTATTTTATTTTTTTCTTTTTGGCTCCCGTATAACTCACCCAGACTGAATCTTCCCAGTTCTTGGTTTGTGCTTGGCACAAAGTGAAGTCTCTAAATCAGGAGAGACCATTTAGGCTAAAATAAAATTATTCCACTGCTCTGCCTGAGTGCTGGGAGGGAGAGAACAATGGCACAGAAAGATGAATGCTTCTTGCTCTTTAATTGAGTCTAACAGGCTATAAATACATTTTTTCCCTCAACTACAGCAGCAGAATGAAAGGCTCCTGGTAAAACTCTAAAAAAAAATTTTTTTTTTTTCACTCTAAAAAAACCCTCCTGCTCTTTGGGAAAAATCTTCTGCTCAGAGACACCTGTGGAAATCCCCTGGAGTAGTTTTGAGGCATTTTCATTCCTAAGAAAAGCTTCAGTTCAGGGCTGTGCTGGTGCAGGGCTGCAGAGTTGCAGTTGGCATTTCAATTGGAGTCATTTTGCAAATCTCCTTTTTATTTTCCTGCCTTCAGTGTTAACTTGATGAGCTCAGTAAAATCCAAAATTCAGCATTTTGCTGTATCAAAAAAGGTTTGGAAAAGGAGCAGTTCAGCACCTGTGTAAATGCAGAGGGTTTATGGCATTCTGAGCATTATTTTTAGAGTTATTGCTCTTTCTCTCATTTCTGCCTGTTTATGCCAATATAAAAAATTATTCCTTTTTCTTAGATTTGATTACAGGAATATTAAAAAATGTTTCACTTAATCCTGCTTGGGTGAAATATTCCTGGCTGGCCTTCAAATGCAATCCCTGCTCACAAAATTTAGG
The DNA here is from genome assembly GCA_024362935.1 of Setophaga petechia. Taxonomy (NCBI): domain Eukaryota; kingdom Metazoa; phylum Chordata; class Aves; order Passeriformes; family Parulidae; genus Setophaga; species Setophaga petechia. Next base: position 202,684 of record JANCRA010000192.1, on the reverse strand, counting down.
GAATAAATTGTAATTTGGATTTTTCTGCATTGTTACCTGATAACGGCCAAATCTTCTCAGGCATTTTAAAACCTTTTTTTTTTTCCAGACCTTCATTTCATATTCAGCTCATCTCTGCTAATAGTTCCACCCAATTAGCATCAAAATCAGGTGAAATCTTGACATCCCTAATTTATTTTTTTTTTTTTTTTAGCACTTCAATCACACCTGGTTTGCTTTGTGCCATTAACTGAATCATTTCCTTTGGTATTTGAATAAATTCAAATATTGGTCAGACATTGATGTCCTTTCCTCGTGGGTTTGATCAGAATTTCTGGGCTTCAGCCTCTCCCATTTTTGGGGCTCTCTCCCATTTTTGGGGCTCCATCCCATTTTTGGGGCTCTCTCCCATTTTTTGGTCTCTCTCCCATTTTTGGGACTCTCTCCCATTTTTGGGGCTCTCTCCCATTTTTGGAGCTCTGTCCCATTTTTGGGGTTCTCCCATTTTTGGGGCTCTCTCCCATTTTTGGGGCTCTCCCATTTTTGGGGCTCTCTCTCATTTTTGGGTCTCTCTCCCATTTTGGGTCTCTCTCCCATTTTTGGGGCTCTCCCATTTTTGGAGCTCTCTCTCATTTTTGGGGCTCTCTCCCATTTTTGGGGCTCTCTCCCATTTTTGAGGTTCTCTCCCATTTTTGGGGCTCTCTCCCATTTTTGGGCTTGAGCTTCTCCCATTTTTGGGGCTCTCTCATTTTTGGGGCTCTCTCCCATTTTTGGTCTCTCTCCCATTTTTGGGGCTCTCTCCCATTTTTGGAGCTCTCTCCCATTTTTTGGTCTCTCTCCCATTTTTGGGGCTCTCTCCCATTTTTGGGGCTCTCTCCCATTTTTGGGACTCTCCCATATTTGGGGCTCTCTCCCATTTTTGGGGCTCTCTCCCATTTTTGAGGCTCTGTCCCATTTTTGGGTCTCTCTCCCATTTTTGGGGCTCTCTCCCATTTTTGGAGCTCTCTCCCATTTTTGGGGTTCTCCCATTTTTGGAGCTCTCTCCCATTTTTGGAGCTCTCTCCCATTTTTGGGGCTCTCCCATTTTTGGTCTCTCTCCCATTTTTGGGGTTCTCCCATTTTTGGGGCTCTCTCCCATTTTTGGGGCTCTCTCCCATTTTTGGGGCTCTCTCCCATTTTTTGAGCTCTCTCCCATTTTTGGGTCTCTCTCCCATTTTTGGGGCTCTCTCCCATTTTTGGGTCTCTCTCCCATTTTTGGGTCTCTCTCCCATTTTTGGGGCTCTCTCCCATTTTTGGGGCTCTCTCCCATTTTTGGTGCTCTCTCCCATTTTTGGGGCTCTCCCATTTTTGGGGCTCTCTCCCATTTTTGGGACTCTCTCCCATTTTTGGGGTTCTCCCATTTTTGGGTCTCTCTCCCATTTTTGGGGCTCTCTCCTATTTTTGGGGTTCTCCCATTTTTGGAGCTCTCTCCCATTTTTGGGGCTCTCTCCCATTTTTGGGACTCTCTCCCATTTTTGGAGCTCTCTCCCATTTTTGGGGCTTTCTCTCATTTTTGGGACTCTCCCATTTTTTGGTCTCTCTCCCATTTTTGGGGCTCTCTCCCATTTTTGGGGCTCTCTCCCATTTTTGGGGCTCTCTCCCATTTTTGGGACTCTCCCATTTTTGGGGCTCCATCCCATTTTTGGGGCTCTCTCCCATTTTTGGGGCTCTCTCCCATTTTTGGAGCTCTCTCCCATTTTTGGAGCTCTCTCCCATTTTTGAGGCTCTGTCCCATTTTTGGGGCTCTCTCCCATTTTTGGTGCTCTCTCCCAATTTTGGGACTCTCTCCCATTTTTGGGGCTCTCTCCCATTTTTGGGGCTCTCTCCCATTTTTGGGGCTCTCTCCCATTTTTGGGGCTCCATCCCCTCCCAGCAGCCCCATCTTGGCAGAGCTGACAGAAATTCTGTCAAACCCCTGCTCTGGGCCTCATTTCCCCATTAATTCTCATTTTTCCCCCAAAAGAAGCAATGATTGACTTTCTAATTAACATCCAGGCTTTGTGCATGTGCAATTTCGATTTCTTTTTGCTGTAGGAAGAATTCCTTTACTCTCATTATTCCTGATATTTTTAATTTTGGGGGTGTGTGTGGTTGTCAGAGCAAATATTCAGGGTGGGATTTGATATTTTCATGTCAAATGTGAGAAATTTGGTGACTCCACAGCTTCTCAGGGCACCTTGTTTGACCAGAAAAAAAAAATATTTTATTTAATTTTTAATGGAATTTCCTGCATTTCCATTCAGGATAAACAGAAATTGTTGGCTTGGTGTGTTCACTTGGAAAATTGTCCTGTGACTTCTCTGATTTTTAATGGAATTATTGATAAATAATTGATAAATCCAGAGGAATTGCACTCATTTGCTGTGGGGGCACCTGCAAATAACTGGGAATTGATAAATCCAAGCACAATTCTGAATATTTAATAAATCCAAGCACAATTCTAAACATTTAATAAATCCAAGCACAATTCTAAATATTTAATAAATCCAAGCACAATTCTGAACTTTTATAAATCCAAGAACAATTCTGAACATTTAATAAATCCAAGACCAATTCTGAACATTTAATAAATCCAAGCACAATTCTAAATATTTAATAAATCCAAGCACAATTCTAATATTGCACAGGGTGGTCTAAAGGAAAATTTGGGGAAAATTAAGGAAAATTAGAAAAATTAACCACAAATTCCTGAATTTGAGATAGAATAATCCATGTACAATGTTCCTTCTGGCCTTCCTGGGGAAGAAACAGCTCTTTAAAAATATTTTATTTAAGTTTTGATGGAATTTCCTGCATTTCCATTCAGGTTAAACAGAAATTGTTGGCTTGGTGTGTTCACTTGGAAAATTGTCCTGTGACTTCTCTGATTTTTAATGGAATTATTGATAAATAATTGATAAATCCAGAGGAATTGCACTCATTTGCTGTGGGGAGGCACCTGCAAATAACTTGGAATTGATAAATCCAAGCACAATTCTGAATATTTAATAAATCCAAGCACAATTCTGAGTATTTAATAAATCCAAGCACAATTCTAAACATTTAATAAATCCAAGCACAATTCTGAACTTTTATAAATCCAAGCACAATTCTGAATATTTAATAAATCCAAGCACAATTCTGAGTATTTAATAAATCCAAGCACAATTCTAAACATTTAATAAATCCAAGCAAAATTCAGAATATTTAATAAATCCAAGCACAATTCTAATATTGCACAGGGTGGTCTAAAGGGAAATTTAGGCAAAATTAAGGAAAATTAGGAAAATTAACCACAAATTCCTGAATTTGAGATAGAATAATCCGTGTACAATGTTCCTTCTGACCTTCCTGGGGAAAAAACAGCTCCTTAAAAAATATTTTATTTAAGTTTTAATGGAATTTCCTGCATTTCCATTCAGGTTAAACAGAAATTGTTGGCTTGGTGTGTTCACTTGGAAATTGTCCTGTAACTTCTCTGATTTTTTGATTAAATAATTGATAAATAATTGATAAATCCAGAGGAATTGCACTCATTTGCTGTGGGAGGCACCTGCAAATAACTGGGAATTGATAAATCCAAGCACAATTCTGAATATTTAATAAATCCAAGCAAAATTCAGAATATTTAATAAATCCAAGCAAAATTCAGAATATTTAATAAATCCAAGCACAATTCTGAACATTTAATAAATCCAAGCACAATTCTAAATATTTAATAAATCCAAGCACAATTCTGAACATTTAATAAATCCAAGCACAATTCTAAACATTTAATAAATCCAAGCACAATTCTGAACATTTAATAAATCCAAGCACAATTCTAAATATTTAATAAATCCAAGCAAAATTCAGAATATTTAATAAATCCAAGCAAAATTCAGAATATTTAATAAATCCAAGCACAATTCTGAACATTTAATAAATCCAAGCACAATTCTGAATATTTAATAAATCCAAGCACAATTCTGAATATTTAATAAATCCAAGCACAATTCTAATATTGCACAGAGTGGTCTAAAGGAAACTTTAGGGAAAATTAGAAAAATTAGGAAAATTAAATGCAAATTCCTGAATTTGAGATAGAATAATCCGTGTACAATGTTCCTTCTGGCCTTCCTGGGGAAAAACCAGCTCTTTAAATGTAATGTTAATTAACAATTAATTAATTACCCTGTGCTTGTGTGGGCAGTTGCTTTGGTTTTCCACAGGGGATCAGTGCAGGAACGTGGACACGGCCCCAGGGATGCTTTGAAATTGCAATTTCATCTCTGATTTATCTCTGGTTGAGAGGAAAATGAAATATTAAAAAAATGAAATATTTTGGAAAAATGAAATAGTGATTTGGAAAATGAAATATTTAAAAAACCCAGAGCAGAGGGGAATTCTGGTCCCTCCCAACCTGGGGTGAGCAGAATTCCCAAGGTTTTTCCTCTTGGAGAGGCATTTCCACTGAGCTGCATTTTTAACACAATAATTAAATTTTCTTTGGGTGTTTCAATGCCAGAAACATTAAAAACAAACCAACTTTAACACAGGAATAAAACAACTTTATTATAATTTTTTTTTTTTTTCATTTTTTGCTCCAAAAGTGGAGCACGGAGCCCTTGCTGCTGTGTCAGGGAGGGGAACTGGAAAAACCCAAATTAAAGCTGGGCCAGAAAAGGGAATTTCCATTGCCTGGGCCAGGGGATGCTCCAGGGAGGGCTGGAAATCAGAATTCAGAGGTTACTCCGAGGTTACTCTGAGGTTACTCCCAGATTTCACCGAGGTTACTCCGAGGTTACTCCGAGGTTCCTCTGAGGTTACTCTGAGGTTATGCCGAGGTTACTCCAAGGTTACTCCCAGGTTTCTCCAAGGTTACTCCCAGGTTACTCTGAGGTTTCTCCGAGGTTACTCCCAGGTTACTGCCAGGTTACTCTGCAGTTACTCCAAGGTTACTCTGCGGTTATGCCGCGATTACTCCGAGGTTTCTCTGAGGTTACTCCGAGGTTATGCCGAGGTTACTTAGAGGTTTCTCCAAGGTTACTCCCAGGTTTCTCCCAGGTTACTCCCAGGTTACTCCCAGGTTACTCTGCAATTACTCCAAGGTTACTCTGCGGTTATGCCGTGGTTATGCCGCGGTTACTTCAAGGTTTCTCTGAGGTTACTCTGAGGTTACTCCAAGGTTATGCCTCAGTTACTCCGAGGTTACTCTCAGGTTACTCTGCGGTTACTCCACGGTTATGCTGCGGTTACTCCCAGGTCACTCTGTTGTTACTCCGCTGTTACTCCGCAGTTACTCCGAGGTTACTCCCAGGTTACTCCGCAGTTACTCTGATGTTACTCTGAGGTTACTCCCAGGTTACTCCAAGGTTATGCCGCGGTTACTCCGAGGTTACTCCGAGGTTTCTCTGAGGTTACTCCAAGGTTACTCCAAGGTTACTCTGCAGTTATGCCGCGGTTACTCCCAGGTTACTCCAAGGTTACTCCAAGGTTACTCTGCGGTTATGCCGCGGTTACTCCAAGGTTTCTCTGAGGTTACTCTGAGGTTTCTCTGAGGTTACTCTGCGGTTACTCCACGGTTATGCTGCGGTTACTCCCAGGTTACTCCGTAGTTACGCCGCGGTTACTCCGAGGTTACTCCGCAGTTACTCTGATGTTACTCCGAGGTTGCTCTGCGGTTACTCCGAGGTTACTCCGCAGTTACTCTGATGTTACTCCGAGGTTGCTCTGCGGTTACTCCGAGGTTACTCCCAGGTTACTCCCAAGTTACTCCCAGGTTACTCCAGCTTTACACCAGCCCCATCTCCAGCCCAGCTGTGCCCCCTGCTGGGCCCGAGCAGGGAATTAAAGGGATTTTAATGAATTCATTCAAATGAATTCTCTGGGTTTGTGTGTGTCAGTGTTTATGGGCTGGGGGTGCACCGAGGGCAGGGGAGGGATTCCACCTGTGCTTTAAATGTAAAAAAATCCACATTAAATGTGATTCTGCTCTGCCACACGCTGCTTTAAAATTTAGAATAAAAATTTGGAATGAACACATTAAATTTGATTCCACTTTGCCAATCGGTGCTTTAAAATTTAAAATAAAAAAATTCCGAATAAACACATTAAATTTAATTCCACTTTTCCACGTGGCACTGTAAAATTCCAATTCAATCCCTGAGATGTGCCTGCCCCAGCCCCGAGCTGTGTGTTTGTGTGTGTGTGTGTGTGTGTCTGTGTGTCTCTGTGTCTCTGTGTGTGTGCTCTGTGTGTGTGTGTGTTTGTGTGTGTGTTTGTGTGTGTGTGTGTGTGTGTCTGTGTCTGTGTCTGTGTGTGTGTGTGTGTGCTGTGTGTGTGTGTCTGTGTCTGTGTGTGTGTGTGTGTGTGTGTGTGTGTGTGTGTGTGTGTGTGCTGTGTGTGTGTGTGTGTCTGTGTGTGCTGTGTGTGCTGTGTGTGTGCTGTGTGTGCTCTGTGTGTGTGTGTGTGTGTGTGCTCTGTGTGTGTGTCTGTGTCTGTGTGTGTGTGTGTGTGTGTGCTCTGTGTGTGTGTCTGTGTGTGCTGTGTGTGTGTGTGTGCTCTGTGTGTGCTGTGTGTGTGCTGTGTGTGCTGTGTGTGTGCTGTGTGTGCTGTGTGTGTGTGTGTGTGCTGTGTGCTGTGTGTGTGTGTGTGCTGTGTGTGCTCTGTGTGTGTGTGTGTGTGTGTGTGTGTGTGCTGTGTGTCTGTGTGTGCTGTGTGTGTGTGTGTGTGTGCTGTGTGTGCTCTGTGTGTGCTCTGTGTGTGTGTGTGTGTGTGTCTGTGTGTGCTGTGTGTGCTCTGTGTGTGCTGTGTGTGCTCTGTGTGTGCTCTGTGTGTGTGTGTGTGTGCTGTGTGTGTGTGTGTGCTGTGTGTGCTGTGTGTGTGTGTGTGTGTGTGCTGTGTGTGTGTGCTCTGTGTGTGTGTGTGTCTGTGTGTGCTCTGTGTGTGTGTGTGTGTGTGTGTGTGCTGTGTGTGTGTGTGTGCTGTGTGTGCTGTGTGTGTGTGTGTGTGTGTGTGTGTCTGTGTGTGTGTGTGTGTGTGTGTGTGTGTGTTTGTGTGTGTGTGTGTGTGTGTGTGTGTGTGTGTGTGTGTTTGTGTGTGTGTGTGTGTGTGTGTGTTTGTGTGTGTCTGTGTGTGCTGTGTGTGTGCTGTGTGTGCTCTGTGTGTGTGTGTGTGTGTGTGCTCTGTGTGTGTGTCTGTGTCTGTGTGTGTGTGTGTGTGTGTGCTCTGTGTGTGTGTCTGTGTGTGCTGTGTGTGTGTGTGTGTCTGTGTGTGCTGTGTGTGTGTGTGTGTGTGTGTGCTCTGTGTGTGTGTCTGTGTGTGCTGTGTGTCTGTGTGTGCTGTGTGTGTGTGTCTGTGTGTGTGCTCTGTGTGTGTCTGTGTGTGTGTCTGTGTGTGCTGTGTGTGTGTGTGTGTCTGTGTGTGCTGTGTGTGTGTCTGTGTGTGTGTGCTCTGTGTGTGCTGTGTGTGTGTGTGTGTGTGTGTGTGTGTTTGTGTGTGTGTGTGTGTGTGTGTCTGTGTGTGTCTGTGTGTGCTGTGCTGTGTGTGCTCTGTGTGTGCGGCTCTCTGGTCGCTCATCAGGGTAATTAACGGCTCTGTTAATTGCTGTGCAGTCGGCAGCGGAGTACGTGAAGGCGCGGCTGCCCGAGGTGCTGAAGCAGCACCTGCAGGACTACGAGCGGGACAAGGAGCACAGCGTGCTGTCCTACCAGAGCATCCTGGAGCAGCAGATCCTCTCCATCGACAGGGAGATGCTGGAGAAGCTCACCGTGTCCTACGACGAGGCAGGTATGGCTGCTCCCCAAAATTCTCATTTTCCTGCCCCAAAAATTGCTCATTTCCCCAAACACCTTCAATTTGTGTTCTTGATTTTGGGGAATGTTTCATCCTCCTGAAAGAATTCCTCATAATTCTCATTTTCCTGCCTCAAAAATGGCTCATTTCCCCAAACACCTTCAATTTTTGTCCTTGATTTTGGGGAATGTTTGTTCTTCCTGAAGCAGTTCCTCATAATTTTCATTTTCCTGCCCCAGAAATGGCTCTTTTCCCCAAACACCTTCAACTTTTCTTCTTGTTTTCTGAAATGTTTGTTCCTCCTGAAGTGGCTCCTCAGAATTCTCATTTTCCTGCCCCAAAAATGGCTCATTTCCCCAAACACCCTATGCAGGTTGAGCTTTTGTCCTTATTTTTGTGGAATGTTTGTCCCTCCTGAAGTGGTTCCTCATCATTCTCATTTTACTGCTCTGAAAATGGCTCATTTCCCCAAACACCTTCAATTTTTGTCCTTGATTTTGGGAAAAGTTTGTTCTTCCTCAAGTGGTTCCTCATAATTCTCATTTTAGTGCCCCAAAAATGGCTCATTTCCCCAAACCCCTTGTGCGGGTTCAACCTTCATTCTCATTTTTATGATATATTTGTTTTTCCTGAAGTGGTTCCTCATAATTCTCGTTTTTCTGCCCCAAAAATCACTTGTTTCCCCAAACCCCCTGTGCAGGTTGAGTTTTTTGTCCTCATTTTTGTTCCTCCTCAAGTGGTTCCTTAGGATTCTCATTTTTCTGCCCCAAAAATGGCTCCTTTTCAGTCCTTCCCCAAACACCTTCAGCTTTTCTCCTCGTTTTCATGGAATGTTTGTTCCTCCTGAGATGGTTCCTAAAAATTCTCATTTTAGTGCCCCAAAAATGGCTCATTTCCCCAAAACCCCCGTGCAGATGGAGCCTTTCTCCTTGTTTTTGTGAAATGTTTGTTCCTCCTGAAGTGGCTCCTCAGAATTCTCATTTTCCTGCCCCAAAAATGGCTCATCTCCCCAAACCCCTTCAATTTTTGTCCTTGAAATGTTTGTTCCTCCTGAGGTGGTTCCTCATAATTCTCATTTTCCTGCCCCCAAAATTGCTTATTTCCCAAAACCCCCAATGCAGGTTGAGCTTTTGTCCTTATTTTTGTGAAATGTTTCTTCCTCCTGAAAGGATTCCTCATAATTCTCATTTTCCTGCCCCAAAAATCCCTCATTTCCCCAAACCCCCTGTGCAGGTTGAGTTTTTTGTCCTCATTTTTGTTCCTTCTCAAGTGGTTCCTTAGAATTCTCATTTTTCTGCCCCAAAAATGGCTCCTTTTCAGTCCTTCCCCAAACACCTTCAGCTTTTCTCCTTGTTTTTATGGAAATGTTTGTTCCTCCTGAAGTGGTTCCTCATAATTCCCATTTTCCTGCCCCAAAAATGGCTCATTTCCCCAAACCCCCCATGCAGGTTGAGCTTTTGTCCTTATTTTTCTGAAATGTTTGTTCCTCCTGAAGTGGCTCCTCAAAATTCTCATTTTACTGCCCCAAAAATGGCTCATTTCCCCAAACCTCTTCAATTTTTGCCCTTGATTTTGGGGAATGGTTGTTCTTCCTCAAGTGGTTCCTCATAATTCTCATTTTTCTGCCCCAAAAGTCACTTGTTTCTCCAAACACTCTGTGCAGGTTGAGCTTTTTGTCCTCATTTTTGTTCCTCCTGAAGTGGTTCCTCATAATTCTTTTTTTCCTGCCCCAAAAATGGCTCATTTCCCAAAACCCCCAATGCAGGTTGAGCTTTTGTCCTTATTTTTGTGAAATGCTTGTTCCTCCTGAAGTTGCTCCTCATAATTCTCATTTTACTGCCCTGAAAATGGCTCATTTCCCCAAACACCTTGTGCAGGTTCAACTTTTGTCCTTGTTTTTCTGGAATGTTTGATCCTCCTAGAGTGGTTCCTCATAATTCTCATTTTCCTGCCCCCAAAATTGCTCATTTCCCCAAACCTCCAATGAAGGTTGAGCTTTTGTCCTTGTTTTGTGAAATGTTTGTTCCTTCTCAAGTGGGTCCTCATAATTCTCATTTTTTTGCCCCAAAAATGGCTCTTTTCCCCAAACACCCCATGCAGGTTGAGCTTTTGTCCTTATTTTTGTGAAATGTTTCTTCCTCCTGAAAGGATTCCTCATAATTTTCATATTTCTGCCCCAAAAACGCTCTTTTCCCCAAACCTCTTCAATTTTTGTCCTTGTTTTCTGAAATGTTTGTCCCCCCTGTAGTGGCTCCTCATAATTCTCATTTTCCTGCCCCAAAAATGCCTCATTTCCCCAAACACCTTGTGCAGGTTCAACCTTCATTCTCATTTTTATCATATATTTGTTTTTCCTGAAGTGGTTTCTCATAATTCTCATTTTTCTGCCCCAAAAATGGCTCATTTCCCCAAACACCCCATGCAGGTTGAGCTTTTGTCCTTATTTTTGTGAAATCTTTGTTCCTCCTCAAGTGGTTCCTCAGAATTCTCATTTTCTTGCCCCAAAAATGGCTCATTTTCAGTCCTTCCCCAAACACCTTGTGCAGGTGCAACATTCATTCTCCTTTTGATGAAATATTTGTTCCTCACAATTCTCATTTTCCTGCCCAAAAATTGTTTATTTTCAGTCCCTCCCCAAACCCCCTTGAACTTTTGTCCAAATTTTTGTGAAATGTTTGTTCCTCCTGAAATGATTCCTTATAATTCTCCTTTTACTGCCCCAAAAAATTTTTCATTTTCAGTCTTTCCCCATCCCCCTTGTGCAGGTTGAGCTTTTATCCTCATTTTTGTCAGCTTTTATCCTCATTTTTGTGAAATGTTTGTTTTTCCTGTCCCAGTTTGGCTGGGATTGTCCCCCCTGGGTGCTGCCAGGAGCTGAGGGGACACTTCTGGCAGCTCTTTGTGCTCTGCTGTTAATTATTTTAATTATTTTAATTATTTCCTGCGTCTCTCCATTGGCACCCCCTGATTTTTGCTCTTTTCTCCTTCACAAATTCCTGATTTTTGGCCTTTCCCAGCTGGGAGTGGCACAAAATCTGATTTTAACCCTGACCCGAGGCCGTGGGCAGCCTAACCCAGGCAGTTTTTGGTTTTGGGGGCTTTTTTATCAGTGAACTCCCAGTTTGCAGATCTGATCTTTTTCCTGGCATTTTCTTTTCAAGCACTCAGAAATTTTAAAGCCTTCCAGCTTTTAAATCCTTTTGTAAAATACACCTCACAGCAGGAGCTTGGCTTGTGGGTTCTCAAAGGCCAGCTGAGGGCAAATTCTGAGGGTGCAGAATATTTCTTTCATCACATGTGGCTTGTTTTTAATAATGCACAAAAAATAAGCTTTAAATTTGTTGCTTTCTGTCACCTCTGTTGATCTTTTCTCACACAGAATTTCCCAAAATCCTGTGATTTTTTTTTCCCCTTTAATTTGGTCACTCTAGCTCCTCTCCACTTGATTTTCATTTAAAGGAGTTTGTTAGGGAGGAGAAAATGCAGGGAAATTACTGATTGCTGTCAGAAGGAAAAGAAAGCTTTTTCCTTTATGGAAATCTCAGTGTTTGTGTGGTGAAAATAAAGATTAAAACTGCTTGAAACACATATTTGGGATTGATCTCATCCAGCTCTGGAAATGAGGAGCTCTGTAATAACTGGTTTAGAAGATTCCCAGCAGCACAGCTGTGAATGAAAGCCCAAAATTCCAGCTTGATCAGAGATGAAAACACAGCAGTGGAGCCTCTCACCCTCCTAATTGTGCCCCTTATTGATGAAAAAAAGCAGAAATGGCTCTACCTGCCCTTGGAACAGGAGCTGATTGTGAGCAAAGCACAGAAAATGGGCAGTAAAATGGAATTACAGCAGTCCTGCCTGCTCCAGCCCTTGCTGCTGACATTTTCCCTTTTTTTTTTTAATTTTTTTTCCAACAAAATCAACAGAACGAGGAACTCGAGCTGCTGCTGGGGCACAAAAAGTGAAGGAACCAATCCTTCCAAATTGGCCAGAGAGAAGTGCTGGTGGTGAAAGGGGAGAAAATGCAATTTTTGAGGGATTTTGAGGGATCCCAGAGGAACCCTGGTGTCGCTATCGGACACGAAGGAACACGAGCACACCTCTCTCAAGGTGAAGGAAAAAAGGGAAGTTTATTTTTCTGACTCCCATATTTATAGTTTTACAAAGGTGACAGAGGATTGGAGGGTGACAGTGACACCTCTCCAATGACACTGGTTACACCAACAGTCCATCAATTCTCTCCTCCTCCATTGAAGGAATGTGAACAATGAGTTATTTACAAGAAAGTGCTTGAGAAAGTTCCTTACAAGAATGTCAACATCAGAAGGCCTTGAGAACCTTAAAAAACCAGGGTGACACCCTGGCAGGGTTTTATCTCTGCAGGAATTCCAGCAGCTGGCAGCCAGGGGAGGTTTTGGGGGGCTCCCACCCTGGTGGTGTGGGCAGGGGAGCACTCCCACACCTTTTCCAGCCTTTCCCATCCCTCTTGGAAGGAGCATTCTGCATCCATTTGCCAGGAAAAAGCTGAAATTCTCTGGGCTTGGCACCATTTTGGGTGTTAATTTGGCCTTTCTGGCAGCACCCAGTGTTAATAAAGTGCAGCCTTGATGGACTCCACATCCCAATGTGGATATTTCCCTTTTTTTGTGAATCTTTCCCTTTAGGAAATCAATTCATCACAGCTACACATAAAATGAGTTTGTCTGGAAATAGTCAAGTGCTGGCAAGATTCTTTTTTTTTTTTGGTGAGGTTTGAGTAAGGAAGCTTTAAAAAATGAAAGCAGGCCAAAAGTGACAGATGGGGACAAATCCTCTCCTAATCTGCAAATCCTTTAGTTTAAAAAGTGGCATTCTTGACTAGCTCAGGCTGGGGTAATTTTGTGCAAGAATATTTTCTCCCAACAAAGCTTTGCTGGCTTTTAATCCCATTCCTTTGATTTACAGCATCCCTAAGCATCCGAGGTGGTCAGTGCCTGATCTGTGGCAAATTTGGGTTATTTAAAGGCATTTTAGCATTTAATCCCAATGTTCCAGGGAATTCCAGCCTGCTGGGGGGTTCTGGAGGGATTTTGTCCTGTGGGAAATGTTTTTTTTCTTTAATGGATGGCCCTTCTTCCCCATGAGTTCTGAAAAAATTGAGTTTCATTACTGCACAACAAAAAAAGAGATGGAATTCATTTTTCCCTGCTGTCAAACAGTCCTGGAGATATTGATATTTAGGGATTGCATCCAGAGCCAGAGCCAGGCTCAGAATGGGTTTTTTAGCTGATATTTGCTGGTTTTGGGTGAGGGGGGCAGGAAGGGGAAGGTGGGAACTGGAAAGGAGATGGGAAATGGGAAATGGAAAATGAGAAATATTCCCCCCACTTTAAGGTGGGCTCCCTACTCAGAACTGGAAAGGAGATGGGAAATGGGAAATGGGAAATATTCCTCCCATTTTAAGGTGGTCTGAGTGCTCAGAACTGGAAATTAGATGGGAAATGGGAAATTGGAAATATTCCTCCCATTTTAAGGTGGGCTCAGTGCTCAGAACTGGAAAGGAGATGGGAAATGGGAAATGGGAAATATTCCTCCCATTTTAAGATGAGCTCCCTACTCAGAACTGGAAAGGAGATGGGAAATAGGAAATGGGAAATATTCCTCCCACTTTAGGGTGGGCTCCCTGCTCAGAATTGGAAATCAGATGGGAAATGGGAAATATTCCTCCTATTTTAAGGTGGGCTCAGTGCTCAGAACTGGAAAGGAGATGGGAAATGAGAAATATTCCTCCCATTTTAAGATGAGCTCCCTACTCAGAACTGGAAAGGAGATGGGAAATAGGAAATGGGAAATATTCCTCCCACTTTAGGGTGGGCTCCCTACTCAGAATTGGAAATTAGATGGGAAATGGGAAATATTCCTCCCATTTTAAGGTGGGCTCCCTGCTCAGAATTGGAAATTAGATGGGAAATAGGAAATGAAAAATATTCCTCCCATTTTAAAGTGGGCTCAGTGCTCAGAACTGGAAAAGAGATGGGAAAAGGGAAATGAAAAATATTCCTCCCATTTAAGGTGGGCTCAGTGCTCAGAACTGGAAAGAAGATGGGAAATGGGAAATTGGAAATATTCCTCCCATTTTAAGGTGGGCTCAGTGCTCAGAACTGGAAAGGAGATGGGAAATGGGAAATATTCCTCCCATTTTAAGGTGGGCTCCCTGCTCAGAACTGGAAAGGAGATGGGAAATGGGAAATGGGAAATATTCCTCCCACTTTAGGGTGGGCTCCCTGCTCAGAATTGGAAATTAGATGGGAAATGGGAAATATTCCTCCCACTTTAAGGTGAGCTCCCTACTCAGAACTGGAAAGAAGATGGGAAATAGGAAATGGGAAATATTCCTCCCATTTTAAGGTGGGCTCAGTGCTCAGGGGGTCACAGCTGGGACTCCCCAATCTTGGAACTCCTTCCCACCTGAACCATCCTGGCATTCCGTGACAGCAACATTTCCCAGCTGATCAGGACTATCCATTTCATGACAGAAATGTGATTTTTCCCCCATCTAAGAGCATCCCTGTGTTCTGTGGCTCTCCCTGGTGTTCTGCAGGCACCACGTGTCTGATCGCCCTCCTGTCCGACAAGGAGCTCACCGTGGCCAACGTGGGCGACTCGCGGGGCGTCCTCTGTGACAAGGATGGCAATGCCATCCCCCTGTCCCACGACCACAAGCCCTACCAGCTGAAGGAGAGGAAGAGGATTAAGAGAGCCGGTGAGTTGTTGGAAGGTTCAGCTTTTATTTGTCACTAAAATTGACATTTCCCCAGGAGAGGGTGGGAATCGCCTGACTGAGGCGGCAGCAGGTCAAATCTCCTGTTCTCCACCTAAAATTCCAGTGGGATGTCCCAAGGCAGGTCAAATCTCCTGTTCTCCACCTAAAATTCCAGTGGGATGTCCCAAGGCAGGTCAAATCTCCTGTTCTCCACCTAAAATTCCAATGGGATGTCCCAAGGCAGGTCAAATCTCCTGTTCTCCACCTAAAATTCCAATGGGATGTCCCAGGGCAGGTCAAATCTCCTGTTCTCCACCTAAAATTCCAATGGGATGTCCCAAGGCAGGTCAAATCTCCTGTTCTCCACCTAAAATTCCAATGGGATGTCCCAGGGCAGGTCAAATCTCCTGTTCTCCACCTAAAATTCCAATGGGATGTCCCAAGGCAGGTCAAATCTCCTGTTCTCCACCTAAAATTCCAGTGGGATGTCCCAAGGCAGGTCAAATCTCCTGTTCTCCACCTAAAACTCCAGTGGGATGTCCCAAGGCAGGTCAAATCTCCTGTTCTCCACCTAAAATTCCAATGGGATATCCCAGGGCAGGTCAAATCTCCTGTTCTCCACCTAAAATTCCAGTGGGATGTCCCAGGGCAGGTCAAATCTCCTGTTCTCCACCTAAAATTCCAATGGGATGTCCCAAGGCAGGTCAAATCTCCTGTTCTCCACCTAAAACTCCAGTGGGATGTCCCAGGGCAGGTCAAATCTCCTGTTCTCCACCTAAAATTCCAGCAGGATGTCCCAGGGCAGGTCAAATCTCCCCTTTTCTACCAAAATTCAACAGGACAGAGGTGGCAGCTGATCAAATTGGAGTTCATTGTCCCATTCCAGCACCAGAGCCCAGCCAGGGCTGCAGCCAAGATGAACCCAAATGGCCCCAAAATGCACAAAATGCACCCAAGATGAACCAAAATGGCCCCAAAATGCAGCCAAGATGAACCCAAATGGCCCCAAAATGCACGAGCGCTGCCGGGGTCTGTCCCTGGGATCAGCTCTGCTCCATTTGCATCTTGCAGTTCATTGTCCCATTGCAGCTTTAGCCCAGGCAGTCCCACCCTGCTTGTTTTTCTCTCTGCAGCCCACGGGGTTTGTGCTCTTGGGCTGAGATTTGGATCATTTGTCCTTGGTGCCCAGCTGGAGCAGGAATTGTTTTGTCTCCCTGCTCTGTGCACAGAGCTCACCATCCCCTCATGGGAAGCTCAGACCCACACACTAAAGCAGCACAGAACCTGAAACATAGCAAAGCCAAAACCTGAGGTATCACTTCCCACATTCTGAGCTCTGTAACCCCTCAGGATGAAACTTTGGGGGGTCTGGCAGGAACCAGAGAGCTCCTTGGGTGTTCCAGAGAGTTCCTTAGATGTTCCAAAGGGCAGCTTGGATTTTCCAAAGAAAGAGCAACTTGGATGTTCCAGAAAGTTTCTTGGATGTTCCAAAGAGCTCCTTGGGTGTTCCAGAGAGCTCCTTGGATATTCCAGAGATCTCCTTGGGTGTTCCAAAGAAAGAGCAGCTTGGGTGTTCCAAAGAGCTCCTTGGGTGTTCCAAACAGCAACTTGGATCATCCAAGCAGCTTGGATGTTCAGAGAGCAGCTTGGATGTTCCAAAGAGCAGCCTGGATGTTCCAAAGAGCTCCTTGGATGTTCCAAAGGGCAGTTTGGCTGTTCCAAAGAGCTGGATGGTCCAAAGAGCTCCTTGGATGTTCTCAAAGGGCAGCTTGGATGTTCCAAAGAGCTGCCTGGATATTCCAAAGAGCTCCTTGGATGTTCCAAGGAACTTCTTGGATATTCCAGAGATCTCCTTGGGTGTTCCAAAGAAAGAGCAGCTTGGATGTTCCAGAGAAAGAGCAGCTTGAATGTTCCAAAGAGCTCCTTGGGTGTTCCAAAGAGCAGCTTGGATCATCCAAGCAGCTTGGATGTTCCAAAGAGCTCCTTGGACATTCCAAAGAGCTCCTTGGACATTCCAAAGAGCAGCCTGGATGTTCCAAAGAGCTCCTTGGACATTCCAAAGAGCTCCTTGGACATTCCAAAGAGCTGATTTAACCATTCTTCCCCCCCAGGTGGGTTCATCAGCTTCAACGGCTCGTGGCGCGTGCAGGGCATCCTGGCCATGTCACGCTCGCTGGGCGATTACCCCCTGAAGAACCTGAACGTGGTGATCCCCGACCCCGACATCCTGAGCTTTGACCTGGACAAACTGCAGCCAGAGTTCATGATCCTGGCCTCGGACGGGCTGTGGGACGCCTTCAGCAACGAGGAGGCCGTGCGGTTCATCAAGGAGCGCCTGGACGAGCCGCACTTCGGCGCCAAGAGCATCGTGCTGCAGTCCTTCTACAGGGGCTGCCCCGACAACATCACCGTCATGGTGGTGAAGTTCAGGAATAGCAGCAAGGCAGAGGAGCAGCAGTGAGGAGCCCCCGGGCCCGCTCAGGGCTCAGAACAGTTTGTGAAGCTCCAGGAGCGCCGTGCGGGCTCTCCCGCGGCGGCCGATCCCTCTGGGCTCTGCTCGTGGCTTGGCAAAAGGAGCAATACAACAAATAAATCCATCTGAGCGACCACAAGAATCCAGTTTGCCCCCTGCCCTGTGCCCTGTGCCCTCGCTGCTCCCTAGGAACCCACTGGAAGCTCCCATTTCTCACTTTTCTTTAGGAACCCTGTGTAGGTTTGGGTTTGATTGCTGTCCTCAGGGGCAGGGCAGTGCTGCTGCTTCTCCCTCCTGGTGTCTCTGCTCAGGAGCTGCTCTCATGTTCCTCATCTCTGCACCCTGCAGTGCTAGGGCTGGGTGGGGAAGGGTTTGTGATGTGAAGGAGGAAGAGGAGCCAATCTCAGCCTGCTGCCACTGCTGGCTCTGCTTTGTTCAGCCTCGCCCCACAGCAAACCCCTGCCGAGCATGTGAGTAGGTAGAGCTCCTGAAGCACCACGTTTATTCAGGCTGTGCATTACTCTAGGACAGCTCTTCTAGGCCATATTGTATCCCAACCAACTCATGGTGAACTGCAGCAAAGCCCTGGGAGCTCTGGAGCTCCTGGATGGGAGCAGAGCTCAGCTGTGGCAGCAGAATGTGTGTCCCTCACCGAGATCACCCTGACCTTACTGCTGTGCCGTGGGCTTGGAAAGAGATGGGACAGAAAATGGATTTCACTGGTGACTGTTGGGAAGCTCACCCAAGCAGGGCATTCCTCAGAGCTACCTAAGCTGGAAGTCAGGCCTGTGAGAGACTTCCTTGTACCACTGCAGATGGATTTGTGCTGTTAATCCCAGGGCAGACCCCTCTGGACGGGCTTTTGGGATGACATGCAAATGCCAGGCAGCACCAATGCACTGTAGAGATGACAGGTTGTGTTAAATCTAGATTTTAAAAGTATGTTTAGACCTAACTTTCAGTATTTAATTGTATTTTGGGATCTGTGACTGCTGTAAGTTGGAGTGAGGACAGTTTGGGTTTGCTGCACCTCTGGTACCAGCTGTGTCATGGCAGAGGGACAGGGCAGGCAGGATTTTGGATGGCTCCTTTGTCCTATCCTGCCTTTCAGACCCTTGGGATCTCCCCAGAACGTGGTCCTGGACAATCTGCTCAAGTCTTCAGGGTGATGGAGGCTGGCTGTGTTTGGGGTGGAGCTGGGTCAGGGATGTGATGGATTCCCTGCCTCACCTGTTCCTTGGGAAGGTCCAACATTCCTCATTTCCCAGCTGTGGCCCCCCTGCTCACCTGCAGGGCTCTGGGGAGGTGCTGAGGGGGTCGGGGTCTCTCAAGGCAAAAAAATCAAAGAGCACAAACTTCTGCTCGGGAAGGAATCCCCATCTCTGTCTTGTTTTGTCCCCCCAACAAACTTCCCTCCTTTAATTTGTCTGGGGATAATCTCAGCCCTTAATTGGCTCTGGTGGTGTTTGCAAAGTGTGTCTGGAGCCCTGGGAGAGCAGGGAGAGCCCCTGAGCAGTGTCCAGGAGCTCCTTTCCCTGCCCTTTCCATCCTCAGTGCAGCTGAGGTGGCCCTGGCTGCTCAGCTGGGCAGTGAACAGGAATTGTTAATAAAAATTGCTGCAGTTGTTGCAGTGTGCATGGAGAGTGAGGGCAGAGTGGTGCGAGTGCAGCCCCGGGGTGGTGGTGGATCCATGGGAACGCTGGATCTGGGCTGGAATGGCACAGAGCACCGGGGGAGCAGCTCCAGGCAGAGCTCAGGGTCTGGAGTTGGCCTTCCCTGTGCCCTCGTGCCTTCCCCGTCCCCTTCACTGTCCCCTTCCCTGTCCCACTGTGCCTTCCCTGTCCCCTTCCCCGTTCCCTTTGTGCCTTCTCTGTACCCTTCACTGTCCCCTTGTGCCTCCCTTGTCCCCTTCTGTGTTCCCCCTGTGCCTTCCCCATCCCCTTCCCTGTCCCCTTCCCTGTCCCCTTGTGCCTCCCTTGTCCCCTTCTGTGTTCCCCCTGTGCCTTCCCCATCCCCTTCCCTGTCACCTTCCCTGTCCCCTTGTGCCTCCCTTGTCCCCTTCAGCGTTCCCCTTGTGCCTTCCCTGTCCCCTTCCCTGTCCCTGGTGCCGTCCCCATCCCCTTCCCTGTCCCCTTGTGCCTCCCTTGTCCCCTTCCTTGTTCCCCTTGTGCCTTCCCTGTCCTCTTCCCTGTCCCTTTCCCTGTCCCCTTCCCCGTTCCTTTTGTGCCTTCCCTGTTCCCTTCCCCGTTCCCCTTGTGCCTTCCCTGTCCCCTTCCCTGTTCCCTTCCCTGTCCCCTGGTGCCTTCCCCGTGGAGGGCACAGCTCCTGGGGACAGAGGCATTCCATCCAGCAGCTCTGGATCAGGAGAGGGATGTTTGTGAGCCCTGCCCCGTGCCAGCCCTGCAGGAGCTGCAGTGATGGCCGTGCCCAGGAGAGCAGCACGGGTCCAGCTGGGCTGGCAGCTCCTGGAGCATTCCTGAGGGATCCAGGAGCTCTGAGCACAGCCAGGAACAGGAGCTGGCAGGGATGGCAGCCAGGAGGGAGCTCTGGCAGGGCAGGAGGGGTTTGCAGGTTTGCTGGATCGTTCCAGGATCGTTCCAGGATCATTCCCTGTCCCTCAGGCAGCTCCCAGCCCGCCCTGTGCCAAGCTCCAGGTGGCAGGAACTGTCCCAGCACCTTCAGCTTCCCCCCCATCCCTGGCAGGGCTGTCCTGGCCACAGCCATCCATGCCAACGATCTCTGCTCAGCCCGGGGAGTTTTGCTGTGATTGCTTTGAAAAAGGAGCTTCAGCTGCTTCAGGTTGGAAGAGGAAGGACTGGTGGAGGTGAGAGGCTTTGTGTGGTGCCCCACACCCCGTGCAGTGCCTACCTGTGCTCCCAGCTGGAAGGTTTGGAAGCTTTCCCTGCAGAGGGAGGCATTCCCAGCTTTCCAGTGGTGCTGATCTGTGCCAAACTCTGCCGTGACACAGCTGGAGGCTGCAGGGTGAACTCCTTGTACATAATTGCTGATGCAACCTGACCAGTGCAGGGCTCTCCCACTGCCTTAACACTCCATCCATCCATCCATCCATCCATCCATCCATCCATCCATCCCTCCATCCATCCATCCATCCATCCATCATCCATCCATCCATCCATCCATCCATCCATCCATCCATCCATCCATCCATCCATCATCCATCATCCATCCATCCATCATCCATCCCTCCATCCATCCATCCATCCATCTATCCATCCATCCATCCAGCCAGCCATCCAGCCATCCATCCCTCCATCCATCCATCCATCATCCATCCATCCATCCATCATCCATCCCTCCATCCATCCATCCATCCCTCCATCCATCCATCCATCCATCCATCCATCCATCCATCATCCATCCATCCATCCATCCATCCATCCATCCCTCCATCCATCCATCCATCCATCCATCATCCATCCATCCATCCATCCATCCATCCATCCATCCATCCATCCATCCATCATCCATCCTCCACCTGGGAAGGTGCTGTGGCCAGGAATTCCCTCTGCCTGTGGCAGCAGGGCCCCAGCCTTCCTGCTGCTCTCCTCCCAAACACAGGGAGCTGCCTGGCACAGCTGGGAGCTGCTCCTGCCCACCCAGCCAGGTTTGGTGGCTTCATCCCCCTGGGCACAGCTGGGAGCTGCTCCTGCTCAATCCCCCTGGGCACAGCTGGGAGCTGCTCCTGCTCAATCCCCCTGGGCACAGCTGGAGCCTCAGAGCACAGGGAGTGGCTGCCAAGGAGCATCTGCAGGTGACCCGAGGTGACAAAGGGACCTTGAACCACGAGGCTGAGCCAGGGCTGGGGAATTGGGCTGATCCCAAATTGGGCTGATCCCGAATTGGGCTGTTCCCAAATTGGGCTGTTCCACGGGATGTCCCAGCTCCCAGTGCTCAGGAACTGAGCTGGTCCCAAATTGGGCTGTTCCCAGATCCCGGGGCTGGGGAATTGGGCTGTTCCTGAATTGGGCTGTTCCCAGATCCCAGTGCTTGAGAAACTGGGTTCTTCCTAAATTGGGCTGTTCCCAAGGACATTCCAGCTTCCAGTGTTTGGGAATTGGGCTGTTCCTAGGGATATCCCAGTGCTTGGGAACTGGGTTCTACCTAAATTGGGCTGTTCCCAAAATGGGCTGTTCCCAAATTGGGCTGTTCCCAAATTGGGCTGTTCCCAGGGCTGTCCCAGCTCCCAGTGCTCTGGAACTGGGCTATTCCCAAATTGGGCTCTTCTCAGGGACATTCCTAGGTATGTCCCAGCTCCCAGTGCTCTGGATTGGGCTGTTCCCAGGGACATTCCAGCTCCCAGTGCTGGGGATTTGGGCTGTTCCCAAATTGGGCTGTTCCCAGGGGTGTCCCAGCGCTGGGGAATTGGGCTGTTCCCAAATTCAGCTGTTCCAAGGGACATTCCAGTACTCTGGAATTGGGGCTGTTCCCAATTGGGCTGTTCCCAGGGGTGTCCCAGCTCCCAGTGCTCTGGAATTGGGCTGTTCCCAGGGACATTCCAGCTCCCAGTGCTCTGGAATTGGGCTGTTCCCAAATTGGGCTGTTCCCAGGGGCATTCCAGCACTCTGGAATTGAGCTGTTCCCAGATTGGGCTATTTCTAAATTGGGCTGTTCCCAAACTGGGCTGTTCCCAGGGATGTCCCAGCTCCCAGTGTTTGGGAATTGGGCTATTCCTAGGGATATCCCAGTGCTTGGGAACTGGGTTCTTCCTAAATTGGGCTGTTCCCAAACTGGGCTGTTCCCAGGGACATTCCAGCACTCTGGAATTGGGCTGTTCCCAAATCGGGCTATTTCTAAATTGTGCTGTTCCCAAACTGGGCTGTTCCCAGAGGCATTCCAGCACTCTGGAATTGGGCTGTTCCCAGATTGTGCTGTTCCCAAACTGGGCTGTTCCCAGGGACATTCCAGAACTCTGGAATTGGGCTGTTCCCAAACTGGGCTGTTCCAGGGCTGTCCCAGCTCCCTCCCCTGGGATGCTCTGCTGATTCCCTCAGCCTGCAGCACTGGGTTGCTGCGGGGTTCACCCATCCCTTGCATCATTCCTGCAATGTCCCAGCCTGTCCCCAGCTCGGTGGCTCCTTCTGCTGGCCTCAGACATTCCCACAAACCCCACAGCAGCCCCTGGGATAAAGGATTTCAGCTCCCACTGCTGCTGCTGTTGCAGGGTTAAACCATTTCCAGCGTGAAATTAAAAATATTGTGAAGATTTTGGAATGCAGGAGTCGGAATTAAAGCACTGCATCAGCTTGGCTGCAGGAACACCAATGCCACAGCCTCAAAAAAAAAACCAAGAAAAAAGGAAATTTTGTGTCTCAGGATACAGGACAGCCCTGCTTTAAATAATATGGATTTATTGCTCATGTAGCTGGTATTTTATTTAATTAATATAGTGATTATATTACAGAAAAAACACCTCAGCAGCCTTCCATGCCCCAAAGCAGGATTTCAGGCCTCTGAACAAAATTCCAAGTGAGAATGTTCTGCTGGAATTTGGCCACTGCAGAGCCCAGAGCTGCAGCCCCTTGTGCCCAGTGTGTTCATAAATGGCCTTGCTGGAACTCCCAGAGAAAAAGATCTGTACAGATAATTAATAATGAGCTGAAGTTTCATTGCTTTTATTTTCCCAGCGCTGACTGGACAAGGCTTAGGGGAGCCAGTGGATAAATCTGGATTTTCCTGAGGTAACTCAGAATTCCAGGGATCAGCTGTGGGGTATAATCTGGGTGCAATGGGAAGCAAATCCTGCTGGGTGCAGCTGGAGCCACAAACAGGGCTTGGAGGGCAATTCCTGAGGGGAAATGATGGATTCCATGGATTTGGGATTCTCCTGGGCCCAGCCCTGAGGGAGGTGCAATGAGGAGGTTTTTAGGGTCCTTTCCAACCCAAACCAGTCTGGGATTCTGGGAATTATCTCAGCAATAGGGAACTAAAGCACTTCAGTTCTTTTCCCCAAGGATATTTCATGGCCAATCCTGCATTTTTTGCAGCTGGAGCCACAAACAGGGCTTGGAGGGCAATTCCTGAGGGGAAAATGATGGATTCCATGGATTTGGGCAGCTCCTGGGCCCAGCCCTGAGGGAGGTGGGATGAGGAGGTTTTTAGGGTCCTTTCCAACCCAAACCAGTCTGAGATTCTGGGAATTATCTCAGCAATAGGGAACTAAAGCACTTCAGTTCTTTTCCCCAAGGAAATTTCATGGCCAATCCTGCTGGGTGCAGCTGGAGCCACAAACAGGGCTTGGAGGGCAATTCCTGAGGGGAAATGATGGATTCCATGGATTTGGGCAGCTCCTGGGCCTGCTCTGCCCAGCCCTGAGGGAGGTGGGATGGGGAGATTTTTAAGGTCCTTTCCAACCCAAACCAGTCTGGGATTCTGGGAATTACCTGAGCAATAGGGAACTGAAGAACTTCAGTTCTTTTCCCCAAGGATATTTCATGGCCAAACCTGCTGGGTGAAGCTGGAGCCACAAACAGGGCTTGGAGGGCAATTCCTGAGGGGAAATGATGGATTCCATGGATTTGGGCAGCTCCTGGGCCTGCTCTGCCCAGCCCTGAGGGAGGTGCAATGAGGAGATTTTTAGGGTCCCTTCCAACCCAAACAAATCTGGGATTCTGGGAATTATCTCAGCAATAGGGAACTGAAGCATTTCAGTTCTTTTCCCCAAGGATATTTCATGGCCAATCCTGCTGGGTGCAGCTGGAGCCACAAACAGGGGTTGAGGGCAATTCCTGAGGGGAAATGATGGATTCCATGGATTTGGGCAGCTCCTGGGCCCAGCCCTGAGGGAGGTGGGATGAGGAGGTTTTTAGGGTCCTTTCCAACCCAAACCAATCTGGGATTCTGGGAATTATCTCAGCAATAGGGAACTAAAGCACTTTAGTTCTTTTCCCCAAGGATATTTCATGGCAAATCCTGCTGGGTGCAGCTGGAGCCACAAACAGGGCTTGGAGGGCAATTCCTGAGGGGAAATGATGGATTCCATGGATTTGGGCAGCTCCTGGGCCCAGCCCTGAGGGAGGTGGAATGAGGAGGTTTTTAGGGTCCCTTCCATCCCAAACCAGTCTGAGATTCTGGGAATTATCTCAGCAATAGGGAACTAAAGCACTTCAGTTCTTTTCCCCAAGGATATTTCATGGCCAATCCTGCATTTTTTGCAGCCTGGGTTGCACCCATGGGCACAGGCAGCCTCTGTGACACCAAACATCCATAAATGGGAGGCAAAATTTGGGGAAATATCCCAAATATCCTGTTACACTGAGCACAGGGAGTGCTGCCCCACATCCCCTGTAGGATTTATGGGGATTTCTTTGTGCCAGGGTGCACACAAAGCATTGCAGCATTTACCTCCTCTGAAATAATATCCAGACAGGAATTTCACCTTGGAACCACTCCTGCTCCCCACCCAGCAGCAACTTCCAAACACCTTTGCTCAATTAATTAACATTATTATTATTATAATTATTATTATTATTATTATTAGGCTTTTCAGGTCAAGAAACCCCACAGTTTTCCCATCAAAATCACAAATATTTGGAATTCTGATTTAATACAGCTGCATGAGGAAAAAGAAAAATTTATTTGGGATTTGGGAAACCTTTGGCCTGTGTTTTACAGTTTGTTTTTAGTACAATATTCCAGGCAGATGCAATAAAATTTGGCCCCTCCCTGCTTCAATGCCCAGATTATTTCATGCTTTTAAGGTGCTGCTCACACTGAAAACTTCCCTAAAATGGCTTTGAGCAGAAACAGGAGCTCAGTTAGGAATTTTACAGCCTTTTAAGCAATAATAAAATCAGAATCAAATACAAGCCAGACTGGGAAATGAGGTGGTTTTTTTTAGGTAAACCAGGAGCAGGATGGATGTTTTTCCAATGCTGCTGGCACTGTAAATGACAATTAACTTCAGGTGGCACACAGAGATCACTGTGTATAAACCTAAGCCTTGGAACCTGTGAGCAGTGTCAGCATTTGGGGCACAAAAACCCCAAATTCCTGCAGGTGACAGGAGAATTTCTGGCCATCCTCACCTCCCCAGGACTCTCATTCCTCCCTCACCACGAGCACTCTCTGCTTTATCCATTTTCTGAAGGCAGCAGAGTCATGGTTACGTTTTTATTTTGGAAAAAGCAATACAAGCTGTGCTGTAGTATCAGTGTTCTTGTGGTAAATAATTTATTTCCAAGCATTTCACATGGCAGGCTCAGAGAAGGAGGGAGGGTTTGGGGTTTGAGATGTGTGAACAATCTCAGAACAAGGCAGTTCTCCCAGTACCTGCTCAGAGAACAATCAAATCCCAGCTCCTAAACCCACAGCACAGCTGGAATTTCACCTGGAATACCAGAGCAACATTCCCTCACTTATGCAATACTGTATTTTCCCAAAAAATAAAATAATAGCCTTTATTTTTTAAAAGCCTTGACCCTTTCACCATCAGAACACTGAAATCCTTGTGTGGAGAGTGTTGTCCCCAAGACTTTTTCATCCCAAAAAAAAAACCAACACAAGAAATTCCACCCCAGCCCCAGGTGCAGCTGTGGAGCAGAGCCAGAGCCAGCAGTGTCCCCGGGGTGCTGGGGGCACTGGTGAGCCCTGAGCCCTGCAGGGCTGTGGGTGCTGCCCTGAGCTGTGGGTGCTGCCCCGAGCCCTGCCAGGGCTGTGGGTGCTGCTCTGAGCTCTGGGTGCTGCCCTGGGCCCTGCCAGGGCTGTGGGTGCTGCCCTGAGCTCTGCCAGGCTCTGGGTGCTGCCCTGGGCCCTGCAGGGCTGTGGGTGCTGCCCCAAGCTCTGCCAGGCTCTGGGTGCTGCCCTGGGCCCTGCAGGGCTGTGGGTGCTGCCCTGAGCTCTGGGTGCTGCTCTGAGCCCTGCCAGGGCTGTGGGTGCTGCCCTGAGCTCTGGGTGCTGCCCTGGGCCCTGCCAGGGCTCTAGATGCTGCCCCAAGCTCTGCCAGAGCTGTGGGTGCTGCCCTGAGCTCTGCCAGAGCTGTGGGTGCTGCCCTGAGCTCTGCCAGGGCTGCCCTGGGCTCTGGGCTCTGCCCTGGGCCCTGCCAGGCTGTGGGTGCTGCCCTGAGCTGTGGGTGCTGCCCTGGCCTGTGGGTGCTGTCCTGGGCCCTGCCAGGCTGTGGGTGCTGCCCTGGGCCCTGCCAGGCTGTGGGTGCTGCCCTGAGCTGTGGGTGCTGCCCTGGCCTGTGGGTGCTGTCCTGGGCCCTGCCAGGCTGTGGGTGCTGCCCAGGGCTGTGGGTGCTGCTCTGAGCCCTGCCAGGCTCTGGGTGCTGCTCTGAGCTCTGGGTGCTGCCCTGGGCCCTGCCAGGCTCTGGGTGCTGCCCAGGGCTCTGGGTGCTGCCCAGGGCTCTGGGTGCTGCCCTGGGCTCTGGGTGCTGCCCTGGGCCCTGCCAGGCTCTGGGTGCTGCCCTGGGCTCTGGGTGCTGCCCTGGGCTCTGGGCCCTGCCAGGCTCTGGGTGCTGCTCTGAGCCCTGCCAGGCTCAGGGTGCCCCCAGCCCGAGGGGAGCCCTGCGAGCGTGGCCCTGTGAGCGTGGCCCTGCGTCTCCGCAGCCCCTCCCGGTGTAGTGGACGTGTCCAGGTTAATTCTGTTCATGCAACTGCAGATTCTGTATCGTTGTCCATTAGAAGTGTAAACTACTGAAAACTGGGCCTTGCTGATATGAATAAAGTGATTAAAAAATGGTCTTTACACACAGGGAGGAGTTGGTCTTCTTGAAAGTAGCAATGGGCGGATTTCTTCTTTTTTTGCATTTTCAAACTGGAATTAAAAAAACCCATCTAGAAACAGGCATAAAAAAATCATAAAGAAACAGGCACAACAAAAATGGTTTTTCATCTTCTCCACAGGGTTCCAAAAGTCCTGGGATGCATCACACACACACACAGAGGGGTGGGGGGATTGATGATCCCAGTGGTTTTGGGATGTCCAAATTGATCGTGAGCTCCACTCCATCTCCCTGGTCTGGAAACACCAGCAGAGACACCAAAGTCTCTCCATTTAATATGCACACACAAAGGGCATCACATTCCCAGCAATTCTCAGCACCTCCTGCAGATCCCACCGGATCCCCAGGCTGGGAACACTCCTGGAAGCATTGTGGAGATGAGAAATTTAAATAACAAGGTGGGACAGTCTCAGGAGGTTTACACAGAAAACAAGGTTGGGTTGGGTTGGGTTGGGTTGAATTATGTGCTGGGCAGAGAACAAATAAAGGAGAGTGGCAATAAAGCCATAAAACCAATCCAGGCAGGAATTCAGGAAGCATCCTCCAAGCTGCTTTCTTGGCAGGAATATCTTTCCTTGATGGCATTTTGTACATTCCAGATGATTCAGGGGGAAATCCCAGGGCTGCTCCAAGGACACGGAAATGCAGCAGAGGCAGACGGGACAGAGCATTCCAAGGCACCCTCTGGGTGTGGGACACACACCTGGAAAAATGCTTTGTGAATCCCTGGTTTTGGACAAAAGCACTGGAATGCCCTAGAGAAACACTGCCCCAGCAGTCAGAGTCATTCTAGAGGCCACTCTTACAGCAAATTGAAGTTTCTAAAGAAATCCACAATCAAAGGCAAGTTTTTGAGGTGCTGGATGACAAATCCTGCCAAAACTGGATCAGTTCATTTGATGTAATGCCATGAACTGCAATCAAACGTCTGTACTTACAGATATCAAAGTCGATTTTATAGAGAAAGAATTGTTCTGCATCTCGTGGAAGAGTGATGTTGACTTTCAGTATATTTAAGCAAATCCCCACATAAACATCCTCAAATTTCAGAGGTTTGACGTGGCCCATCAGCTCGTAAGTCCTCAGGGCCAGTTTTCCATCCAGGATGTATCCCAGGCCGCTGCAGTAGGGAGGATAGAGCTTGAAGGGATATTCCTGGTAGGAGATGAACCTTTTCCTGTCGAAGCCTCGGTAGGCGAAGTTATCGATGAGGGGGTACCCGGTGAAAACGTTCTCCGAGGAGTTCAGCTGCAGCAGGAGCTGCACCAGGTTGGGAATGTTGATGAAGACATCGGCGTCGGTCTTCATGAAGAACCTGGCGCTGGAACAGAACTCGGAGAACCACTGGAAGGCCATGATGGTCTTCAGGGTGAGGTTGTCATAGGTGTCCACGAAGTCCTGGCGGATGATGTCCCCGTAGAGGATGCTCTCGTCCTCCACCGCCAGCGCCGCCGCCCTGTCCTCCCTCTGCGTGTCCTGCCCCAGCAGGAACAGCGTCAGGATGTGCTGGCCTGCCCAGGAGTCCTGGGAGCCCCAGGTGATCCTGATGGCCTGCCTGGCTTTCACATCCCCGGGTCTGGAAGCCACCAGGATGACCAGGAAGGGGCGGAGGGCGGCGCACGTGGGGCGCTCGCGCAGCGTGAACGGCCGCGGCTGCCGGTACACGGGCTCGTACTCGTAGAAGTACAGAGGGTTCACGTTCTCCAGGGCAGCCCTGGAGGAGAAGGTGATGTACCACATGGTTATCAGGGAAAACGTCAGCAGCAACAGGAAAATCCATTTCAAAGGCCTCATGCACAAGGCGCTGATCGGGACCGGGATCATGGTCGGGATCTGCTGGTGCCGCTCAGGATCTGTCCCGTGAGTCCTGGAGCATCTTCCTTGCTGAGGGAGAAAGGGAAAAGTGGCATTCAGAGAGCTGTTAGTCAGATATTCCCTTCTCCTTGTGCTGGCTGAAGTGCCAGCTGGAATTGTGCTGTGGTACAAGGCAAGGCAAGAATTCCTGATCCAGCTGTCACAGCCCTGATCCCAGGGATGGCACAGAGCCCCTGCCCAGCAGGGTTTGCTGAGGATGGCACAGATTCCCTGCCCAGCAGGGTTTGCTGAGCAGGGCACAGAGCCCCTGCCCAGCAGGGTTTGCTGAGCAGGGCACAGAGCCCCTGCCCAGTGGGGTTTGCTGAGGATGGCACAGATTCCCTGCCCAGCAGGGTTTGCTGAGCAGGGCACAGAGCCCCTGCCCAGCAGGGTTTGCTGAGCAGGGCACAGAGCCCCTGCCCAGTGGGGTTTGCTGAGGAGGGCACAGAGCCCCTGCCCAGCAGGGCTTGCTGAGCGGGGTTTGCTGAGCAAGGTATGGAGCCCCTGCCCAGTGGGATTTGCTGAGGAGAGCACAGAGCCCCTGCCCAGCAGGGTTTGCTGAAGAGGGCACAGGGCAGGGTTTGCTGAGCAGGGTTTGCTGAGGAGGGCACAGAGCCCCTGCCCAGCAGGGTTTGCAGGGTTTGCTGAGCAGGGTTTGCTGAGCAGGGCACAGAGCCCCTGCCCAGTGGGGTTTGCTGAGCAGGGTATGGAGCCCCTGCCCGGCAGGGTTTGCTGAGGAGGGCACAGAGCCCTTGCCCGGCAGGGTTTGCTGAGCAGGGCACAGGGCAGGGTTTGCTGAGCAGGGTTTGCTGAGGAGGGCACAGAGTCCCTGCCCAGCAGGGTTTGCTGAGGAGGATATGGAGCCCCTGCCCAGCAGGGTTTGCTGAGGAGGGCACAGAGCCCCTGCCCAGCAGGGTTTGCTGAGCAGGGTTTGCTGAGGAGGGCACAGAGCCCCTGCCCAGCAGGGTTTGCTGATGAGGGCACAGAGCCCCTGCCCAGCAGGGTTTGCAGGGTTTGCTGAGCAGGGTTTGCTGGGCAGGGCACAGAGACCCTGCCCAGTGGGGTTTGCTGAGCAGCACATGGAGTCCCTGCCCAGCAGGGTTTGCTGAGGAGGGCACAGAGCCCCTGCCCAGCAGGGTTTGCTGAGCAGCACATGGAGCCCTTGCCCAGCAGGGTTTGCTGAGCAGGGCACAGGGCAGGGTTTGCTGAGCAGGGCACAGGGCAGGGTTTGCTGAGCAGGGTTTGCTGAGGAGGGCACAGAGTCCCTGCCCAGCAGGGTTTGCTGAGGAGGATATGGAGCCCCTGCCCAGCAGGGTTTGCTGAGCAAAGGTTGCACAAAAAGCAAAGCTCGTGGTTTCCACCCTGCAGATCCCCCCTGCACAGACCTGATCTCCGGCCAGGGTCCTGCTCCGAGGATCCAGGGATGGCAGCACCACGCCTCTGACTCGCCTCCGCCCCAAGGACACAGCACAAACCCCAGCAAACGCTCGGGACACAGACACTCACAGCCTCAGAGCTTGGGTTTTTCTGTTAGGAACAGAAAATCTGAGTGACCTGCACGAGCTGCAGCACGTGGGCAGGAAAGCTGAACTACGAGCGAGGGTTTCACTTTCATTCAAGGGGGAGGGGGAAGGTAAAAATCAACTTACTTAAGTCAAGCAATGTACTAAATCTGGTTTTGACCAAAATCATGACTGTTTTTACCATTAGCCAGGTAATTTTTGGATTTGAGGCACACAGATCCACAGCAGGTCCTTCCAAACCCCTGTGGAATCCGAGCTGAAGCTGCTGCTCCAATGTCAGGATTAGAGATTCCAATGGACAAATCTTCACAAAATTCAGTTTAAAACCAAACCCCCAGGCCTGTACCCACATGCGGTTTTATTTCCTTAAAACTGCACGTGCTCTATCATCTATTTTAGACATCTTTAAGCCAAAATAGCTCCAGTGCCTCACTGTGGGAATTCCAAATGGTTTCTGATGTTTGCAGTGATAATATTTATCCTGCACAAGCACACACAAAGACACAGTCAGGATGATGGAAGGTTTGGTTTCACAGCACAATTAATTACTCTTTATCTTCAAAAATATAACCACAGGGCTCATAAATGTTTTAGACTTGACAAAAAAATCCAACCCCCAGAACAGCACTGTGGAGTCCAGGGGAATTTGATTTTCCAGAACCCACCTGCCTCGTGTTTCTGTGTAGGATCTGATTTAAATTAATCATCCTTTAAAGGAAGCATTTGGAGAACATTTCACCAACAATGGCCTTAGAGCAGATTAAAGCAATTTTATATAAAGCATTTATATAGAAGAATTTCAGACTGATTCCTCTCAAAATCAGTAATTAACTAATAGGAATCTTCTTTTTTTATGCATCAACCTGACTTTCAGTGGACAGTAGGAGAACACATACTGGAAGAAAATCACCTAGGTTATGTATCAGTGCTTATTATTTGATTTTAGATCAACAACATTTATTTTGATTATCAGCTTTAAAGCTTATCAGTGAAAACCAATCAGTTTGATCAATTCTTGGCTGCCTAATGGAAAAAATATTATAGCTTGATTTTTATAGGAAGAAAAGCCTGGCTTTGTGACACTCTGAACAACAAAACTAGAGACAAATCCTGATCTGCTACATAAGGAAAAATCTGAGAAAATAAACATCAATTCAGGTCCTTCAGGAAACACGAGCCACACAGGGAAATGAATCCCCACCTTCTCCTGTTTGGAGAGCTCGAAGCACAGCGAGGCAGCAGAGTCAGCAGGGTCTGAGCACTTCTGCTCAGTCATGGTGCAGGTTCTGCCCTCCCAGCTCCTCCTCCAGACTTTGTGCTGGCCCTTTTTCCCTTCCAGCTGTGGATGGCAGCTCCTTCCAGGGCATTGCTTTCATTTTCTTCCAAGCTGAGATTGTACCAAAAGATAAATCTGGTGATTTTTGAAATAAATGTGAGGCAACACAAGGCTCAGGATGCTCCACGGGGATTTAGATCCATCTCCACCCAGATAGGGGATTGTGTAATGTGGATGTGCTCGGGCATGAAAAAGGTGGGAAATTCTCATCTTCATTAAAGATTACTAATTATAATAACCAATAGTCCAATATGATGATTTTAAAATACCACAATAATAGGTGTATAGGAAAATAAATCCTTTTTAAGGCTACCAGCAGAAATAATTTGGAAATATATTATTTAAAGCTGGCTTTAAGGCCGGCTTGGGCGCAGCCTGGACTATGGGAGGTGTCCCCGCAAACGGAAGAGGTGAACGAGACAAAGTTTAAAGTCCTTCCAGCCCCAACCAGCCACCGATTATACGTCTTTAAACTTAAAACCAATCGAAACTCGAGGCAATTTTGCAAGACCCCGGGCCGCGATGCTCTAATATAACAAAACTTCAACATAAATAAAAATTAAAAAACCTTTAAAAGCCCTTTACCAGCGCGTCGCTGTCACTCGCTGCTCCCGGTCCCAGTTCCCTTGGTCGGAGCGCGGGGAGTCCTGGCGGGCAGGAGGGGATGGATGGCAGCGGGCAGGAGGGGATGGCAGCGGGCAGGAGGGGATGGCAGCGGGGCTGTGCCGCCCTCTGCCGAGCCCAGCCGCCCATCCCGGCCTTTTCTGCGCTTTTGCATCGCAGCCGGCAGCGCCGCTCGGGGCTCGGGGCTCGCTCGCCGTGCGCCTCCCCCGCACGCATCTCAGCGCACGCCGGGCTGCGTCCCCGCTCTCCATCTCATTCCCATCCCCATTCCCCATCCCATCTCCATTCCCCATCCCATCTCCATTCCCCATTCCCCATTCCCCATTCCCCAACCCCTCCCATCTCCATTCCCCATTCCCCATCCCATCTCCATCCCCATTCCCCATTCCCATTCCCCATCCCCATTTCCCAATCCCATTCCCCATTCCCCATTCCCCATTCCCATTCCCCATTCCCATCCCCATTCCCCATTCCCCATTCCCATTCCCCATTTCCCATTCCCCATTCCTATCCCACCCCGGTTACCGTGTCCCGCTCGGGGCGCTCCGGGCCGGCAGCAGCGCCCGCAGCGGGAAGGAGCCGCCTCCCCTTCCGCCTCCCCGAGCGGCTCCCGCTCCTCCGCCCTGCCCGGCCCCGGCCGCCCGCTCCCCGCCGTCCCTCCGGCACCAGGGCCGGGCCCGGACGGCCGAGCTGCCTCCCCTTCGTGCCCGGGGGCTGGAGCTGCCCCCGGCGAGGGTTCGCTGCCTGTT
Organism: Setophaga petechia; assembly: GCA_024362935.1. NCBI lineage: Eukaryota > Metazoa > Chordata > Aves > Passeriformes > Parulidae > Setophaga > Setophaga petechia. The sequence continues at coordinate 169,874 of JANCRA010000192.1, read as the reverse complement.
AGCGCATCCATCGCCCTCGTACCTTCATCAAGCCTGCCTGGACAAGCTGGGTTCGCGTTCTGCTGCTCGGTTCACGAAAGGGTTACAGGGCAGAGTTGGAGCTCGCATTACTCAGTGCTCCGTCAGCCGTCCCGCCTTTGTGGCTCTGGCTGTGCAGGGGGACCGGAGGCTCGGCACAGAGGAGGTGACTGTGCTGGGTGACAGACCCAGTGCGGCTGATCCACAATGGACCGAGCTACCCCGGGGATAACAGCGCGATCTCCTCCGAGAGTCCGTACCGACGGGCGGGTTTACGATCTCGATGTTGGATCAGGACATCAGCGCAGCCCTACTGAGGGTTCGTTTGTTCAGCGATTAACAGCCCGGCAGAGCAAACCCAGCCCTGGGCAAAGCCGAGGCGGAGGGGGCTCGGTCCGCTCACACCGGCAGCAGCCGGGCTCTGTCCTGCGCTCCGACCTCGGCAGCAGCGCGGGGAATCCGCCCCGGGAGCGGCTCTGGCACGGTCAGAAACCCGCAGAGCCCCGCAGGAATTACCCCGTAAATGTCAGGCTCTGCTGGATCCCTGCTTGGAAGCGACAGCTGATGGAGGAAATAACAGCTGTTATCATAAGCACCCCGGGCAGGTGGAGCAGAGAACTGGGAGTGAGCCTCAAATCACAGCTGGGGACAGAGCATCCATCCCTGCCTTGCTCAAGATATCCCTACTTTATTGGAATCTCATCAGGGAATTCTGGTCCATTTGACATGTTAACCCTGTGTCCTGCAGTTTGCTGCCTCCCCATCTTTCAGTTCATTCGTGTCCATTCATTTGTAAAGAAACAGAAACACTTTCCTCCCTGGTTTAATACATCCTGCTTTAATACATCCTGACCTGCTCCTGAAAACCCCTCCACATAACCCAGCCGTGTTATTAACTATGAAAAACGTGCAGCAGGGAGTGTGTCACTGTCATCCCTCGTTGCCCCCAATTAGTCCTGGTCTAACCCTTTTAGCCTCAAGAGAAACCAGATTATAACTTGTCTGTCAGGGCTGAGGTGGATTTTACGCAAGCAATGTGATAATTATCGAAATGATTGCTCTAGCAGTCAGCAGCTTGTTACAAGACCTTTACATCTTTTTGCTGATTCTGGGCTTTCTGAAGCAAAGAGGAATGGTTTCCTGGGTGTAAGGGCAACTCCTGCAGTACTCAGGATGTGTCAGAGCAGCCCAACGTGCACCCACTATCAGGAGAATGAACAGTCAATAGGAGCTCATTAATAGCTGACTACATTTTCTATCAGCACTTGTTTTATTCTGCTACTTGGAGTGGTGGCCAAAAAAAAATGATCAAGACTTGGTTATTTCCTCGCTTTTTGACCCTTTCCTGAAGGAAATCTTCACTGGGCAACCACCGAGTAGAGCAAAATGAAGGTAACAGGAATTTTCAGTGTGAGGCAGCAGGAGCTCAGTGATGACCCGACCACAAGCTCTGGATTTAGGCTCCACCTTGTGGGGTGCAGTCGAACTCATTCACCAACCACGCAAACAAACTCCCCGAGTTTACAGCCCTGGCAGGAGGAGTCACTGAGGCAGCTGCTCTGAGCAGAGCCCAGTTTTAGTGGAGTTCTCTTAGGGGTTCATTGACTCCATGGGCTGGAGCTCACATTCGAGACCACCTAACACCAGTTTGTGGGAGATGAGATGCACTGATAAATCAACTACCAGCCCATTTTGTGGCTTGCTAAGTATGGACAAATCTTAAATCTTAAATTTCCCCTCCTCATTGCTTGTGTTCATATCTAAATGCCTTGTTCAGGCTGCCCTGGAGCAGAGGCTGGGCAGAGTCCCAGAATAAAGCAGGGATTTATCCAAAGCATCTCCTGCATGGATCCACCTTGGGCAGCACCAGAGCCCAGCCAGGGCTGCAGCCAAGATGAACCAAAATGGCCCCAAAATGCACCCAAGATGAACCAAAATGGCCCCAAAATGCACGGCCGGGCACGGGGTCTGTCCCTGGGATCAGTTCTGCTCCATTTGCATCTTGCAGTTCATTGTCCCATTGCAGCTTTAGCCCAGGCAGTCCCACCCTGCTTGTTTTTCTCTCTGCAGCCCACGGGGTTTGTGCTCTTGGGATGAGATTTGGATCATTTGTCCTTGGTGCCCAGGTGGAGCAGGAATTGTTTTGCCCACCTGCTCTGTGCACAGAGCTCACCAACATTTAACATGAAGCTCAGAACAGCACACTAAAGCAGCACAGAATCTGAATATAAAATATATTACATTAATATAATTATATATTATAAGAATCTGAATATAAAATATATTACATTAATATAATCTGAATATAAAATATATTAATTATTAATTATTATATCTCAGTTATTAATACTGAGACTAATTAATTATCAGGGGCTAAATCCTGAGTCATGCTGAGACTTGCTAAAAGCAGAGCAAATGTCTGGATTTCTCATTTCCTGCTCTGGTGATTTGGGGTCAATACAAAATATCATCAAATATCATATATACCAGAATATAAAAGCTAAATCTTAATGCATCAATCTCATTTTTCTCCCAGCTGGCTGTGGATGCTCAGGGGGATTCTCCAAGCCAGGACCTGGCCATGCTCAGGGGATCCATGGATCAGGCTGCAGGTGCTGGGAGCGTGGCTGCTCCAGCCAGCTGGCACCTGTAACCTTTGTGCCTGTGCCAGTGGGGCCGTGGTTACTCATCCCAGTCCCACCCACAGGCTCGGCACGGAGCTCTGCGCCTTCCGAAGCCTCGTGGCTCCTTATCACCCCGATAAAAGCAGCAGCGTGTGTTTGTGCAGAGCCCCGGCTGCTCCCGGGCTCACAGCTGCCTCTTCTCCCTCTCTGCTTGTGCCCCACCTCAGCAGGGCGACAGGCAGCGACACAAAGTGGCCCCAAGGAAGAGAGGGAACATCCCTGGAATTGAGAATTCCCCGGGATAGATGGGCCTGCAGAACGCCAAGCCCTGCAGGAAGGGGGCCAACATCCCGATGCTGGGGCTGGACTCGGCGGGGAAATCCACGCTGCTCTACAAGCTCAGGTATAAAGATCATTTTATAACGATGCCAACGATTGGCTTCAATGTGGATATGATTGAGGCAGGGAAGGATTTCACACTGACGTTTTGGGATGTTGGAGGACAGAAGAAAATGAGAGAGCTCTGGGGCAATTTCCTGGAAGACGCGGGCGGGCTGCTGTACGTGGTGGACAGCTCTGACAAGCGGCGCCTGGAGGAGTCCAGGAAGGAATTTGAGCTCATTTTAAAGAACGAATCCATAAAAAACGTGCCTGTGGTGGTGCTGGCCAACAAGCAGGATCTGCCTGGAGCCCTGAACGCCGAGGAGATCACCAGGAAGCTCAAGATAAAGAAGTACTGCAGTGACAGGAACTGGTACGTGCAGCCCTGCTGTGCCCTCACCGGAGAGGGGCTGCCCGAGGCCCTCCAGAGGGTGGCCACGTTTGCCAGGCAGTACAAGAAGTCAAAGGAGACTTTCATCACCCTGAAGGAACTCAACTCCTTTTAGGGATTTCTACCACCCACTTCTGGTGACTCTTAGCTGGACAGATTAAATCTGGAAGTACTGGATTCTGAAGAACTTTTATACATAAATATTTATAAGGGACCTTGACAATATTAAATTCTACTGTTATACCTGCAGATACTTGATGTACCTGATGGGATATCTCATACCTGAGACAGGACTCTGTAGCATTTTATTATTATTTTTTTATTTATTTGGGGTTAGTCAAGTTGAATGATGAGAAAGGGGCAGTCGAGCACATGGGAATAAAATAGGTGAGCAGTGTTTAAGTGGCTTAAATCAAAAGAAGATTCGATTCAACTTTTTCAAGATGTAAACCAGCCAAGTCACTTGGTCAGCAGTGATCAAGTGTTGTTTTGTAATAAATGGAATAGACTTGTTCCTTATTTGAAAATGGAGTGGGGTGAGAGCTGCAACTCTGTAGTTATGCACAAGAGAATTTGGCTGTTCCTGCACCCTGGAAACAATTCCTGCAGGGAGGTGGTGACGAGCAGGACGAGCTCCTCACCCAGCCCGGGCAGGGCCTGGCTCCAGAGCTGTCCCCAGGTGCAGCTGTGACCTCCCATTGTCCCTGAGCCCCTCGTGCTGCCCCTGGTCCTGCACTGCTGCCCTGCCCTCCCCACAGGAGCTCAGCCAGGGAGCAGCTGAACCCCCTCGGGTGGGTTTGTGGTGATTTCCCAGTCCTGGCCTCTGGAAGAGCCATGGCAGGGCTCCTCTGGTGCTCCCATTTTTGGTTTCAGGATTACACCAAGGAAGTAAGCGGGAAGTAGGAAGTTTACATTTCATTCTTACTAATAAACAGACAGGAATGTCAAGTTATAAAAGGGTGAAGCTGCAATAAAATCACCCAGACGTACCCTGTTGTCTCATGCATGGGTTATTCAAAGACAAAAAACACCAGGTGGGTTTGCTGAAATAGTAAACAAGGGGAAGTTTCCCAATAGTAGCTGTTATTAATACTGAGACTAATTAATTACCAGGGGCTAAATCCTGAGTCATGCTGAGACTTGCTAAAAGCAGAGCAAATGTCTGGATTTCTCATTTCCTGCTCTGGTGATTTGGGGTCAATACAAAATATCATCTTCTGTGCCTAAAAAGATCTTTAAAAGTCATTAATGTTGGTTTTCCAAGCCAAACAATTCAATGTTTCAAAATGTGGTATTTCATATTGATACATTTATAAATGTTTGCATGTGTATAGGGTGAATTCTCCTAATCTGACCACGTGTCTGTTATAAAGCAGAATTTACTTCTGTGACCTCAGCACTTCCTCAGGGAGAAACTCTCCTGAGAGATTTACTGAGGGTGCACCAGGGTCTCAAATTAGCCAAGAAGCAAGTGGTGAAGGGAGAAATAAAGTTGTAAAATAGACCAGCTCATACAGCTAAAAATGAGAGTGAGCTCTCAGGCACACAGGCCCTTCTGCAGGTTATCAAATTACACTAAATGACACTCACATCAACTTGAAGAAATGTTTTACATTATGCTTCAAAGGAAAGGAATAAACTCAATTCCATTCCCTTCACAGAATATCAAGTATTTAAAAATTGCATTTTTGAAGAGCTTGGTTTCCCAGAGAAGTGAAGGCAGGCCTGTTCCGTCTGCCCAAGGAGACCCCAACCTTTTGGAATCATTTTAAAGATTTAAAATAAATATCGGTCAGGCTGGCTTGGAGGTGCAGGAATCATTTTAAAGATTTAAAATAAATATCAGTCAGGCTGGCTTGGAGGTGCAGGTTCTCAGGAGGAATTAGGGGGCTGAAAGTTTCATTTCAAACCTCAGTGAGGCAGAGAAAAGTGAGCACCCCTTAAAGGCAAGGCTGCTGAGGCACAAAAAGCTGATCCCCACGGAGATAAATGTTCCAGTGACAGGGACATCAATCCAGAGCCAGGAATTCATGGGATCCTCTGCTCCCAGAGCTGCTGGGGCTTTTCCATCCTGCTTGGACCAGCAGAGCCCTCAGGGCTCCCTCAGGATGGGCACAGATGGGATGCACTGCTCCAAACCCAGAGCAAAACCCTCCCAGCATGTCAAGACCCAAAACATCCCTCTAGCTACCCTAAACAACCAAAACCCTTACCAAAAGTGTCAAAAACCCTAACACAAAACTCAAAATACCTCTGTAAATTTAATTATAACTCATAGGACAAATTACTAACCTTCTATAAAAATCAACAAACCACAAAAATTTAAGTAAAATATTAGTAAAATTATCACAAAATAAATTATACATTTTAAAATTTTAGTACAAAAAATTATAAAAACAAAATAGAAAAAACTAAGTGTATCTAACTTTTCTCCTTTTTGTTCTTAACTTCTATCTTCTATAGTAATGTTAACACTTACAAATTATTTTAAAGTAAAAACTCACTATCTAACATAAATAATAAGTATTAAAAAATAATTGTAAATATTATACACGTAATTTATAATATAAAAACATAACACCACCCCAAAAGCAAACAGAATACCTGTAACTACTCTACTAAACAAATCTCTGCTAAACAAAAAAAAAAAAATTAAATAAAAATTAATAAACAACGTTAAAACCAAAAAATAAAAAACTCTAACTCCTTCTTTAAACGCCAAACTAAAAAAAAAAAACTTTAAAACTTTTCTTAAAGTCACTCTAACAAACTAATAATGCCAACATCAGCACATCTTGGGAAGGAGCTGGGGCTCAGCTCTGGGCACAGGCTCACCCCAGTGTGCTGTGTGCTCCTGGGGGAATTGTTGGGATCTGAGCCCATCATGTGTTCCCTGGTGAAATCAATGCCCAGGGACTCCCAGAGGTTCCAAAGCTTCCAGCTCCATCCCTCCTGGGGGGTTTGAGCTGCCTGGCTGAGCACCATGAGCAGAGCTGTCTTGGTGTTTCAGGGATTCTGCTGAAATCCAACCCGCAGCACAGGGATAATTTATTCCTGGATAAGTTTGGCTTATTTTAATATTTCGAATTTTTACAGATTAGGATTTTTGGAGCGTTTGGGATACTTTGAGATGGTGAGAAATCAGAATCTGAGCAGCCCTGAGGCAGTGGAGCTGAAGTCTGGGAGCTGAAAGCTTTTCATGGGATGAAAGGCCTTGAAGAGCTGGGGTCAGATGTTTGTTGGGGTCAGATGTTTGTTGGGGTCAGATGTTTGTTGGGGTCAGCTGTTTATTTTGCTCCAGATTTGGGAATTTTTTTCATCAGCTCACCCTGCTGTTTGGCATTTTTAATTGCTGCCTTCTGGCAGTCTCGTGCAGGTGTTCTGTAAGGGCTCAAATCCTTCAGTGTCTGCTCCTGCTCCTTAAAGAGTTTGCTGTCCCTGTTCCTTTGTGCCGACAGAAAAGTCAATGTGACAAAATGAGTGGGACACAAAAGGAGAAGGATCTGAACCCCAGGGCCTGCAGGAGCCTGTGCCCTCTCAGGGAGGTGTTTGGATGGCACCTTTTAAGGCTGACAGACCCAGGGGATGGGGCCTGTCCTGTTGGCCATTCCTTGATAAAATCCCTGTGGTTTGAAGTCACATTGAGGTTTCTGAGATTGGGAATAACTCATGGAGCTCATTGAACATGGATCCAGTCAAATGGGGATGAATTGCCATTTTAAGGGAAGGTGTGGAGCAGCAGAATAATTTGGGTAGCAGCACTCCCTCCTGCTTTGTCTGGGAGAAAACAGCCAATAATTTATAATCCAGGAGAAGTGTGGTGTCTAAGGACTGCAGGACAAGGCTTCTCCAGATAGCAGGAGTTACTCAAAATGTCTCTGTGCCATCTCATTCTGGACAAGTAACTGAACCAAAGGAGAGACTTCCCTGTGTCAAACAACTTCTGGGTGCTGCAGAGGAGACAGCAGCCCTTTGAAGTGCTGTGTGCACATCAAACAGGTTTTTTCCCCAAGTCAGTGGGCCGTGCTGAGTTCTGTGCTGCTGCAATCAGGCTTCCTGCACTTTAATTAGCTCAGGCATCCTGTTTGGGTTCTGGACATCAGATCCCACAGCCTGGATTAGCCAACTGGCTGTCATTTGGGATGTAAATCCTGCAGGGTGGAGGCCCTCAGCACACACCACGCTGCAGGGACCATTTGCAAATGGAAATCCGTGGGCAGTAACGAGCCCAGACACATTCTGAAGGCAGAGGATTTTAGCAAAATGAGCATTCCTTGTGCTTCAGTTTCTCCAATATTCCATTCCACAGCTGTGCTCCGTGTTCTGCTCATCCCTGATGTGTTTGTGGCACTTGGAGTGACACCTCAGCCCTGTCACCTGTGTGTCCCCTCCCTGTACCCAGCAGAGCTTTCTCCCTGTCCTCATCCTTCCCAAGGGCAGTGCAGCTCCCAAGGTCTCCTCATCAGATCCCCCCTGGGTTTTTGGGTTTGCTCCGAGCCACTCCTGGGGCTTGGAGTGACCTACAGACATTTACATTTACAGACATTTACAGACATTTACATTTACAGATATTTACAGATATTTACAGACATTTACAGCCCCATTTCATTGTTTCCTGCCAGCTCCTTCCTCCAAGCTCTCCTTTCCCACGATGTATGCAAACCTCCCACAATGCTTTATGAGCCGTGGCTTTTGATGAATATTTTTTATTATTTCCTTGTTCTCCCCGTACTTATTCATCTGCTCCCTTTTAGCCTTACAGGGTGCTTTCATTGGTGCAAAGATCAACTTTTTGTTCTGGGTTTTTACTTTTGTTCTCACCTTTTGTTGACTTGTTTTGACTTTGTTTTACCCTTTTTATTTGCCTGGCCAACGAGAAGTTTCCAGGCCTTTGTATCACCCTGATTCTGGTAAAATACCTGCAAAAATAAGTAATTTTGTGAGTTTAATAACCCACCTGGCTGTGAAAGCTGAGCCATGCATGTTGTTTGGTTTGAGCAGTTATGGTTGGGAGCAGCAGGAGGATTTTATCGATCCAGACAAAGGCCGATCTCTGAAATCTCTTGGCTGTTAAAGGGTAACTGTGCCTTGATCAATAGTTTTCAGTGACTTTATCTAAAGCACACACCTTTATCACTGAGGAATGTGAGTGTCTGAGGCTTCCCTCAACAACTCAAAGTTTTATTTCTTACAGGCCCATCCCAGAAAATCCCTGGTATCATTTGGATATAACAAAAAACTTGAAGGCATTCTGCAACCAGCTTCATGAACAGATGATAATTAATGTCTGGCTCCTCATGGGGTGGCTCAGGGCTGGATGCCTTTCCCAGCACAAGGGAATCTTTTTGGATTGAATATAGGTGGATTTTCTTTTGTTGAGGATTGACAATAAAAAGAATAATTTTGGATTGAATTCACGTGGATTTTCCTTTGTTGAGCATTAATAATAAAGGTTTAATTTATCTAAAATGTCTGTAGGTGGTCACACATTCTTATGTGCCCATCAGTATTTACACAGCTTGAATTCTCTGAAAAGGTGAAAAAAACCAATAAGAAAGAATTACAGAAGAAGAATTTAAGAGTTAATCTGGAGGGGTGGTGGGGGAAGATTAACCACAGCAATACCATGAAAATGGAAAGCAAAAAGTGAGAAAATTCTCAGGCCAAAGTGCTGAGTGTGGTAGATGCACAAAGAAATAGAAAGAGAAAACCCCAAACTCCTTCCCAGCCATCAACTTTGCACTCTGGTGCAAAAGCTGAGGCTGCTCCTCTTTTAAAATCAACTTTTCATGTGTGCAATCCCTGCTGGTGCTCACAGGGAGCTTCACTCACGGTCAAAGCTGAGGGCAGCAGTTTCACAGATAAATTATATCAGGCCATAAAGATAATGCAACTTTGGGGCAAATACTCTGCAAAGAACTGGCTGCTCACAGCTGCTCCAAACAGTCTTAATCCTGAGTGGGAATAGTTAAAAATATTCAATATATTAAAGTCAAGCATTGTGGAAATTAATTCTAGTTTGACGTGACTCTTCCATTTAACCTACACAGGAAAATTTAAATTTTTTTAGCTGTCACCTACACTGAGCCTTTTCTTTTTGACACTGAAGGTTTTCCACTGAGTCATTTGGATCATTGATTATTTAAAATCCCCATTTATTGCCCTCACTAACGGGTGAATTTGTACAGGCTCGGCCTCCCCGTGTGCTGCTGAAAACCCCTGTCAAGCACCAAGGAAAACCCGAGGAAAACACCTGAAAATTGAGAAATATTATTAAAAAATGCTTGTGTCAAATGCGTTTCCTCGCTGAGACATCTTGTGGTGTGTGAGGCTTCCTGCAGCTCGTCAAAATGAAACTGTTGGGTTCAAATTCAAACGGAGCCCAGGGGAGCCCCAGAACTCCCTGGGAGGCTGAAACCACCCAGCTAAAAATCGCTTTTTTGAAACAAAAACTGCCTCATTGCAGCACTGGTGGGCAGAGGCTTTTTTCAATTTGTTAAATGAATATAAATATATAAATATGTAATTGTTTATATAAGTATATAAAATATAAATTTATAATTGTATAATTATAAATGTAAATATATATGAATATATTAATATGTTAACTCTATAAATATATAAATATATAATTGTTTATATAAGTATATAAAATATAAATATATAACTGTATAATTATAAACATAAATATATATTGATATATTAATATGTTAACTCTATAAATATAAATATAAATATAATTATTGAATAAAAATAAAAATAAAAATAACATTATAAATATATAGAGATAGATATAGATATATAGATATAAATATAGATATAAATATAAATATTGAATAAAAATAAAAATAAAATTATAAATATATAGATAGATATAGATATATAGATATAGATATAGATATAGATATAGATATAGATATAAATATAAATATTGAATAAAAATAAAAATAAAAATAAAATTATAAATATATAGAGATAGATATAGATATAAATATAGATATAAATATAAATATTGAATAAAAATAAGAATAAAAATAAAATTATAAATATATAGAGATAGATATAGATATAGAGATAGATATAAATATAGATATAAAAATAAATATTGAATAAAAATAAAAATAAAAATAACATTATAAATATATAGAGATAGATATAGATATATAGATATAGATATAAATATAGATATAAATATAAATATTGAATAAAAATAAAAATTAAAATATAAATATATAGAGATAGATATAGATATATAGATATAGATATAAATATAAATATTGAATAAAAATTAAAATAAAATTATAAATATATAGAGATATATAGAGATAGATATAGATATAGATATAGATATAGATATAAATATAAATATAAATATAAATATAGATATAGATATAAATATAAATATAAATATAAATTTAAATATAAATATAAATATAAATATAAATATAAATATAAATATAAATATAAATATAATGCTGCTCTTTAGATAAAGCCCACATTTGTTTTCATCATGCATTAAGATGAAATTTCACTTTGTTTTTGTGGCACTGAAAATTCCTAACAATGAGGGATGCCCAAACTGCCCAACCAAGCAGATTCCTCAATGGGAATTCCCAATTTTTCCACACTGGTTGTGATTTGGAAGAGCCCTGGTTACCAGTTCATAACTGCAGTGAGATTTGAATATAAAGATGAATAATGAGCATTCAAAGGAAGGTGTTGGGATCATTGGTTTGTCAGAGTGACCCCGAGAAAAGTTCCAGAGTCTGTTTACCCAGCCCAGCACTTAAAGGAGGAGTCAGAGCTCTTCATTTCTCAGTCTCAAGGTTATTTATTAATTCTTATCTATAAAATTTTCTTTCTGCCCAGCAGAGATCTGCTCAGCAGGGCAGCCACAGGCACTCTGCCTGCCCCCGGGTTGGTGTTATGTCTTTATACTACAAACTACCTGTACAATATTTACAATTACTCCCCAATACCCATCACCTGTGTCAGACACTGAACTTCTACTCCAAACCAATCTGTGAGTGCCAACATCACCACAGAAGATGGAGGCCAAGAAGAAGAAAGAAGAAGCTGAGACACGCCCCAATTCCTCCATCTTGTCTCCATAACCCCCCTGTACAGGGATAGAACCCCCCTGTACAGTAATCCTAAAATACATCATTCACCCTGGGATAATTTCACTAATATTCTACCTAAACTGTTGTGGCTTGCTGGTGTTCATAGAAGGTTGGTAATTTGCTCCACAGGCCATAATCAAACCCACAGGGGCATTTTGGGCTCTGTGCCAGGGTCTCTGAGCCCCTGGCAGGGTCTGGGCTGCTCAGCACAGCCAGAGGGGTGTGCTGAACCCGCCAGGAAGGGTTGATCTCAGTGATCTGACACAGGCACAGGTCCCTGAAGCTGCTGAAATCTGTGGAATTCAGGATAATTATGTGCCCATTCTTCCCCCTCAAAGGGAAAGCTGAACAGAAATATTGCCATTATCAGGCACCAGAAAATCAAGGAAATCTCAGTCCTGAGCCTGGGAGAATGGGCCTCGTTAGTGCTGCTGCTCAGAGCACTCATTTTCTCCATTACAGAGCAACAAAGACAGATGCAAACTTGGAATATTTTCATTTCTCTGCTCAATACCAAGCCCTGAGCCTTTCCAAATTCTTTATTCAGCCACGTGTTGGAGTTTCCTTTCAAAATGAGCCCGAGACACAGCACTGACAATGGCAATCTGCATCTGGATATTTACATTTGGATATTTACATCTGGATATTTACATTTTGTTGCATCCTGGGTTTGGTGCTGTTTTCTGAGCTAAACTCTGCTCCCTGGAAGGGTTAACAGCCAGAAATGAGAATTTAAAGCTGAGATGCTCCCAGAAATGTCTCTGGTTTTGGGATCCTGTCAGTGTTTCTGGGATCCTGTCAGTGTTTTTGGGATCCTATCAGTGTTTTTGGGATCCTATCAGTGTTTCTGGGATCCTGTCAGTGTTTTTGGGATCCTATCAGTGTTTCTGGGATCCTGTCAGTGTTTCTGGGATCCTATCAGTGTTTCTGGGATCCTGTCAGTGTTTTTGGGATCCTATCAGTGTTTCTGGGATCCTGTCAGTGTTTTTGGGATCCTATCAGTGTTTTTAGGATCCTGTCAGTGTTTTTAGGATCCTGTCAGTGTTTTTGGGATCCTGTCAGTGTTTTTAGGATCCTGTCAGTGTTTCTGGGATCCTGTCAGTATTTCTGGGATCCTGTCAGTGTTTCTGGGATCCTGTCAGTGTTTCTGGGATCCTGTCAGTGTTTTTGGGATCCTGTCAGTGTTTCTGGGATCCTATCAGTGTTTCTGGGATCCTATCAGTGTTTTTAGGATCCTATCAGTGTTTTTGGAATCCTATCAGTGTTTTTAGGATCCTGTCAGTGTTTCTGGGATCCTATCAGTGTTTTTGGGATCCTGTCAGTGTTTCTGGGATCCTGTCAGTGTTTATGAGATCCTGTCAGTGTTTCTGGGATCCTGTCAGTGTTTTTAGGATCCTGTCAGTGTTTTTGGGATCCTGTCAGTGTTTCTGGGATCCTGTCAGTGGTTTTGGTTCCTGTCAGTGTTTCTGGGATCCTGTCAGTGTTTTTGGGATCCTGTCAGTGTTTTTAGGATCCTGTCAGTGTTTTTAGGATCCTATCAGTGTTTTTGGGATCCTATCAGTGTTTCTGGGATCCTGTCAGTGTTTCTGGGATCCTGTCAGTGTTTTTGGGATCCTATCAGTGTTTTTAGGATCCTAGCAGTGTTTTTGGGATCCTATCAGTGTTTTGGGATCCTATCAGTGATTTTGGGATCCTGTCAGTGTTTCTGGGATCCTGTCAGTGTTTCTGGGATCCTGTCAGTGTTTCTGGGATCCTGTCAGTGTTTTTAGGATCCTATCAGTGTTTTTAGGATCCTATCAGTGTTTTTAGGATCCTATCAGTGTTTTTGGGATCCTATCAGTGTTTCTGGGATCCTGTCAGTGTTTCTGGGATCCTGTCAGTGGTTTTGGTTCCTGTCAGTGTTTCTGGGATCCTGTCAGTGTTTCTGGGATCCTGTCAGTGTTTCTGGGATCCTGTCAGTGTTTCTGGGATCCTGTCAGTGTTTTTGGGATCCTATCAGTGTTTCTGGGATCCTGTCAGTGTTTTTAGGATCCTATCAGTGTTTCTGGGATCCTGTCAGTGTTTCTGGGATCCTGTCAGTGTTTCTGGGATCCTATCAGTGTTTCTGGGATCCTATCAGTGGTTTTGGGATCCTATCAGTGGTTTTGGGATCCTATCAGTGTTTCTGTGTACAAATGAACCACATCACCTAACACCTCCCACCCTTTAATTATCTGAGCATTTGTGTAGATTGATTTTTCAAGTACAGCTCCAATGATCAGCCTTCCTTTTGGAAACCTGAGGAATTAAGGATGGAAAAGCAAATTCCCTTCCTGCAGTCAAGTGGAACAGGATCCAGAATGCTGGAGCTCCCAGACCTGCCAGCAGATCAGAAATTTTCCTTTCCTTTTAGAAATATTACTGAACTCACCCCAAACCAGAGACAGAAGCATTTTTTGTCCCTGTCCCACCATCAAGTGGACAAGGATTTGTTTTACCATGGAAAAACCACATCCCTGGATCTTCCAGGGCACCCTGACGTGGCTCATCTCAGGAACCATTTCTTCACTTTTTATCTCAAATGAATTTTTTCCCTTCCCTTTGATAGGAAATTGTGCTGGAAAGGCAAAGCAGCTGGACACCAGCAGGAAGTGCAGCTCCACAATCTGCAGATTGAGGATGGATTTTTCTTCTTCTTGATCTGCTTGCAGCTGATGGATTTCTGGGATCTACTCCAGCTCTGTACCAAAAAACATTTTTGCCCATGCTCATGTCATGACCTACAAATTTGTCTGCAAAAACTCTGATTTAGCACATGAAAAATGGAACATTTATGGGTTGAACTGAAGGAACCATGCCATAGCAGGCCCTTGGCTGCCCTGCTCATCTCTGGAACCATTTCTTCACATTTTATCTCAAATGAATTTTTTCTCTTTCCTTTGATAGGAAATTGTGCTGGAAAGGCAAAGCAGCTGGACACCAGCAGGAAGTGCAGCTCCACAATCTGCAGATTGAGGATTGATTTTTCTTCTTCCTGGTCTGCTTGCAGCTGATGGATTCTGGGATCTACTCCAGCTCTGTACCAAAAAACATTTTTGCCAATGCTCATGTCATGACCTACAAATCTGTCTGGAAAATCTCTGATTTAGCACATGAAAAATGGAACATTTATGGGCTGAACTGTGGGAAACATGCCATAGCAGGCCCTTGGCTGCCCTGCTCATCTCTGTAACCATTTCTTCACTTTTTATCTCAAATGAATTTTTTCCCTTCCCTTTGATAGGAAATTGATAGGACACCAGCAGGGAAGTGCAGCTCCACAATCTGCAGATTGAGGATTGATTCCTCTTCTTCCTGGGCTGTTTGTACCTGATGGATTCTGGGATCTACTCCAGCTCTGTACCAAAAAACATTTTTGCCAATGCTCATGTCATGACCTACAAATCTGTCTGGAAAATCTCTGATTTAGCACATGAAAAATGGAATATTTATGGGCTGAACTGTAGGAAACATGCCATAGCAGGCCCTTGGCTGCCCTGGTGTCTGAGGGGCCAGAGCAGCCCCAGGGTTTCAGTGGGCCACAATTAAAGGGTTAAAGGGAAAGGCATTGCATCCTGTCATACTGCCAACACCTCAAGGTGATTTTCCTTTCCAAGCCTGTGCAGTCCATCACTTAAAAAGCTGATTTTTAAAAGTGAGTTTTTGAGTACCACCCTGACTGAAGAGTATTTTTCTCAAAGTGGAAATACTTCTTTTCTAAATAGAAAAAAAAGCAGAATGCAGTGTAACCAGTGGTTCTAAATGAGCAAACCCAAAGAGAACCATGCACAGAAGAGTATTTTTCTCAAAGTGGAAATACTTCTTTTCTAAATAGAATAAAAAAAAGCAGAATGCAGTGTAACCAGTGGTTCTAGATGAGCAAGCCCAAAGAGAACCATGCACAGAACAGTATTTTTCTCAAAGTGGAAATACTTTTTTCGAAATAGAATAAAAAAAAAGAGCAGAATGCAGTGTAACCAGGGGTTCTAAATGAACAAACCCAAACAGAACCATGCACAGAACAAACCCAAAGAGAACCATGCACAGAAGAGTATTTTTCTCAGTGTGGAAATACTTTTTTTTGAAATAGAATAAAAAAAGAGCAGAATGCAGTGTAACCAGTGGTTGTAAATGAACAAACCCAAGGGGAACCATGCACAGAAGAGTATTTTTCTCAAAGTGGAAATACTTTTTTTTTAAATAGAAAAAAAAAAGCAGAATGCAGTGTAACCAGTGGTTCACAATGAACAAATCCAAGGGGAACCATGCACAGAAGAGTATTTTTCTCAAAGTGGAAATACTTTTTTTCGAAACAGAATTAAAAACAAGCAGAATGCAGTGTAACCAGTGGTTCTAAATGAGCAAACCCAAAGAGAACCATGCACAGAGGAGTCTTTTTCTCAAAGTGGAAATACTTTTTTTTGAAATAGAAAAAAAAGAGCAGAATGCAGTGTAACCAGTGTTCTAGATGAACAAACCCAAGGGGAACCATGCACAGAAGAGTATTTTTCTCAAAGTGGAAATACTTTTTTCAACATAGAATAAAGAGCTGCCCAGGTGTCCCTGGGCCAAATCTTTGATTCCTCCTCTCATCCAAAGCACTTCAGCCAGCTGCCATCAAAAATCCCCCTCAGACCTGCCTGAGCACAGCAGCTGCAAGATTATTATAAAATATCCTTATTAGATTATTAGAAAATATCCTCCCAGCAGAGGGCTGCTGCTTTGGTAATACCAGCTATTCCATGTGCATAAACCCCGGATTAATGGGTGTTTTTCTGTGTGCAACACAAATCTTGGCAGCTTTACATAATATTTTGTTCCTTATAGGAGGGAGATAGGGCCATGGAAATCCATTTGCAGGAGCTGCTTTCACCTAAGTGTACATTTCGTAAATAAATTAGAAAATAAATATTAGAATAAATAAATATTAGAAAGAAATATTAGAAAATACTAATATAAATAAATAAATTTTATATATTTTACATATTTTTTACCAATATATATATAGTAAAAGCAGCGAGGTGGTGCAGCAAGGTGGTTTTTGGGCAGGGCTGGATTTGGGCAGGATTTTTGGGCAGGGCTGGGTTTGGAGGAAGGCTTTGCAGGGTGATTCTCAGTTATTTTCACATGGTTACTCACACAGGAACGGGGCTGTTGCTCAGCCCTTGACCTGCTCAGTCCTTTTCCAGGGGCACACAGGGAAGGTTTTCCTGCGAGGTCACTGGCACTGCAAAGGGCACTGATGGAATAAAAGGGATTTCTTTCCTTCCATAAAATCCCAGGCCACGTTGACACAGTGGGTATTTTTTACCATCATGTTCTGACTGGTTCTGAGCACTGGGCAGGAATGGAACATGCAGTACCAGAGTCCAATTTCATTATTCATCACAGAATTTCTGCCTAATATCTAATCTAAACCCACGCCCTTTCAGTTCAAAGCCATTCCCCGTGTCCTGTCCCTCCATCCCTTGTCCAAAGTCCCTCTCCAGCTCTCCTGGAGCCCCTTTAGGCTCTAAGATCTCCCCAGAGCCTTCTCTTCTCCAGGCTGACCATTCCCAACTCTCTCAGCCTGTAAATGAAACAGAACACTAACTAAAGATACTAATTTTTTAAAATTTTATCTCTGTGTAGTCTTCTACAACATAACTACATAGAGAATCCGCATTACATTTTTAAAAGTCAATAACTGTATCTAGAAAATGTCATTTTTGTCCATGCAGACTGGGATGTGAAAGGGCTGCTGTCCTCCACCAGGTTTGGAAAAAATCCTTTACATACTGTGAGACAAGCCATGCCTGTATGGAATATCACCAGCACTAATTAGCCCCGACTAATTTACCTTCCTCATATTTGTGAAAAATGCATGTATGTTATGATTGGCTTTTCGAAAATATTCAAATGAATATTATATGTGTTGTGTTAGGAAGTAATGCTGTATTAATTCTCTTAAGTACTGTGTTAAATATAGTTTTAAGTTATAAGAATTGTTAAAATAGAAACTGTGCTATGTAGGATGCTTTGTTAAACAGAAAGGACTTGCAGCGAGACAGCAGCCACAGGACACCTGAATCTTTCAGAAAAAGGGAATTTATTGCCTTCTTATCAGAAGAAACGAACTTCTTCCCACCTTGAAGGCGATGTTAGGGTTAGAAGGGAGAAGTTGACACTGCCCAGACAGAATCCTGTGTTTGAATGGAATTTATGCATCATGGATGCAGTGTATGAATATGAACAGGCTGTTGTTTTTAAGGGTTAATCCTTTGTTAACTGTGTCCTTTTTCGGGCTCGTGATGCCCAGAAAAAGGTACCCGGATGTCCGTAACTCTTTGCTTTTATTGTCTCATATTGTCCTGATTTAAATTGTCCAAATTATTATGACTCTAATTGTATTACTATTTTTACAACCATTTGATTACTATTCAACTTTTAACAATTTCAAAATCAAGTGATTGGTGTTTCTCACATATTGCTGTGGCATCGCTGCTACGTTTATGCAGCAGATGGGGCTGCGGTGACTCAGCCTCTGTCACTTTTGGGGTTTTTTTGGAGAAATATCTAGAGCCAAGCCTCATTCTCTGGGAATGTCCAGAGATAAAACACACCTAGTCTGAAAAATCATTGTGTTTTCCCCAGGAGCTAAACCAAGTTCTGTTTTCTCTGAGGAACTTGGTGATTTCATTTTCACGCTTGGAAAAAGCATCTCCTGTCACAACTTTGACTTTTCTCAGCAAGTAGCACGGAAAATGATAATGAGCTCTATCAACAATGAAGACTTCACAGAGTTCGTTTCCAATCATTAAAAAATGAATAGAGACTACATGCAGGATCAGGGCGGTATGTTTTAATTTATTTATTTGTTTGTTTGTTTATATACCGTAGGGAATTCTTCTAGTAATGGCACAAAGGGCATTATTTTCCGGGTAAAATTTCAGAAGTAGGAACAAAATTACCATCCCCTCTGCTCTGCAAGTGTATCTCTCTATTGTTTCAATACTGTTTATCTTTTTTCATTAAGAAATTAAAGTTTCTGTAGCAGCTTTTTTTTTTTTTCTTTTTTTTTTCTTTTTTGCTAAAATTCTGGAAGACTGGGAGGAAGGGGGATTACTCTTAGCGAATGCAAAACATAGGGAGGGGAAAGATTGAAGTGTAATTTTCAGCTCCATGATGCAAATAAATGCAAAGTGCAATGAGGGGAAGGATTAAACTTAATTTTTGACTCCATGATAGGGGCAAATGCGAACTTTATTGAGGGGAAGGATTAAACTATTTAAACTTTGGGCTCTATGAGGGGACTGAATGTAAGGTGAAGTGGGGAGAGCAATTCAGGGGTCAACTTTCGGCTCCGTGAAGGGAGTGAACGCCAAGTGTAGCGAGCGGAAGTATTAAACTGTTAACTGTCGGCTCCACGAGGGGAGCGAACGGAAAGCGCAGGTGGCGAAAGGATTAAAATATTAACTTTGGTCCCTTCCCGGCAGCGGCGCAGGCGCGAGGAGCGCCCGCCCCGCTGCCCCTCCCCTCAGCCCCTCAGCGCCCAAGATGGCGGCGGCGCTGAGGCGGCCCCTCCTTCCCTCCCCGCGCCCGCGCTGCGTCACCGCTCCCGCCCTCTCCCTCCCCGCCGCCATTGGCCGCGGGGCGCGCGGGGCGCAGCCAATGGGCGGCGGCGCCCAGAGCGAGGCTGGCCCCGCTCCCCCCTCCCAGCCTCGCTCGCCCCGTCCCTTCCCCCGCTCGGCGGCACCGGCGCGTTCGGGCCGCCGGGACCGGCCCGGGCCCGCTCCGAACCGCCCGCTCCGGGCCCCGCTCCCGCCCGCCGCACCGCGCCCGGCCCCGCTCCGGGCCCCCACACCCGGCCCCGCAGCGGCGCCCCCCTCGCCCCGGCCCTTCCCGGCTCGCCGAGGCCGAGAGCGGGCCCGCCGGGCCCCCGGCGCGCTCGGGCCCGGGCGGAGGCGGAGGGGCCGCGCTCCTCCCTGGCCGCCCCCGCCATGGCCGACAACGAGAAGCTGGACAACCAGCGCCTCAAGAACTTCAAGAACAAAGGCCGCGACCTGGAGGTGAGCGCGGCGGGGCCCGGCCGCGGCCCGGCCCGCCCTGAGCCGCGGGGAGGCGGGAGCGGCGCGGCCGGGCGGGGAGGGAGCGCAGGCCGGGCCGGGAGGAAGGAAGGGAAGGGAAGGAGCCGCCGAGGCCGCGCTGCGGGCCGGGCGCGGCCGGGCCCGGGGGCTCCCGGCGAGGGGCAGCGGCCGGGCCCGCCCGGGTCGCTCCGGGGCTCCTCGGGCCCGGCAGCGGCCGCGGCTCCGCCCGGCCCTGGCCCAGCGGCCCCGGTGCGGCGTGGGCTCGCCGGAATTGCTGCAGGAGCGATCTGTGCGAGCGGCCCCTAAAAGCCTGAGTCAGGATTAGGGCCCGGTTGGGTGTTCTGCTGCGCGTCTCCAGGATACCTATTGAAATAACGCCCTAACTTTCATCGCAAGATTATTTTTTAAAAACACTTTCTATCTCTCTTTTTTCTTTTTTTTTTTATATTTTTTTGTTTTCTGCTCCGATAGTTGAGAAGCCGTTCTGGCTTGTAGCACAGAGCCCCTGAACTTTTTGGTGGTTCAGTCATTTGAGCTGCGAAGGTGCTTCCTAAACACAGCAGGATATATAATTAACTTGGGGTTTCCTTAGGAAATAGTCGAATTTTAAAACTAGGTATCAATGCTCACCTTTGAACACTCAGCCAGGAGTGCTGGTTGGAGCTTAAAATTGTCTGTTCAGGGTTCTCGACAAGAATTTTGGTGTTCTCGTGGCTGATTTTTACTGGCCTCAAAGTGTCCCTTGTGTTTTCCATAATATTCCAGTCTTATATATGAAGACATTACAATGTTTCAAAAGCAAAAACTCCTTTATGTTCCCTGTAATAATTCAAACATCAGCCAAGTTTCCCAGAAGTCTGTAGCACCTGGCTTTTTAACCTGTCCAGTTAGATTGATAAAACGCTTTATTACTCAGTTATGTCCAAACTTTTGGCAAAAATATTGGGAGTGGGAATAATAAATTTCTCTGTTTGCTGGCAGGGTTGTGAGGCAACCCCTTGCCTTAGATACTAATTTATTTTAATATCAATTTTGTTACCACTGAATAGGCAGTTACAGGAAAGCATCTAGAGTGAGAAATGGGATTCCTGAGTAGGCACAGGCTGGAATTCAGGTGTTTGGGGCAGCATTTTAGGGGAAAAGGGCTGAAGGAGGGGAGGTTCAAGATGGACAGGCAGGTAACACCACGTGGGAGTGTGTCAGAACCTCCTCAGTCATTTTTTTTATTTACTGCAGCACTGAAATGCCTTTTACCACAGCCCAAACCCACTGCTGGGCCGTGTTAAATTTTAGAGAGTGACATTTATCCAGCAAATCCTGGAGCACATGCCTGCTCCCTAAAATAACCACGGTGCAGGGCTATTTTTCATACAATAGCTCAGGCTTCTGGCTGTGCCTGCTGCTCAGGAACTGCTTACACATCACACTGGGGGCACTGCTGCTGCCCACTCCCTGCCAGCCCCCAAAACCCAGCTCTCAGGGCTGCTTGGGCTGAAAGTTGTGGATTTATTTGGCAGAGGAAGCCAACATTTGATCTTTATCTCTTCCACTCCTCCCCTTTTTTATCTGCGCTGAAATTCTCCTTGGCCCTGGGTTGTTTTTACAAAGCCATCGTTTTTTTAAAAAATTTTCCATGCTGGTTTACCCCTAGAGAAATGAGAATTCACCCTGATTTTGGTGAGTGCCAAATGGAGAGATTTCTAGAGGTTGCTGTGTTGTGAATTGCAAACTTCCTAAAAATGTTATTTCTTAATTCCATGTGCTCCCATCTTTGACAGTTCCAGTTCCTGTCACATTGTCCTCACCTTCCAGGTTTTACATATTCACAGGAAATTCTTGCATTTCTCACCAAAATCAGGGAATTTCCTACATTTTATCCTCTAAAATACTAAACATTTATTTACCTTTTTGGAAATTGCAAACTTCCTAAAAATTTTATCTCTTAGTTCCACATCTTTGACAGTTCCAGTTCCTGTCACATTGTCCTCACCTTCCAGGTTTTACATATTCACAGGAAATTCTTGCATTTCTCACCAAAATCAGGGAATTTCCTACATTTTATCCTCTAAAATACCAAACATTATTCAACTTTTTGGATATTGCAAACTTCCTAAAGATGTTATCTCTTAATTCCATGTGCTCCCATCTTTGACAGTTCCAGTTCCTGTCACGTTGTCCTCACCTTCCAGGTTTTACATATTCACAGGAAATTCTTGCATTTCTCACCAAAATCAGGGAATTTTCTACATTTTATCCCCTAAGATACCAAACATTTATTCACCTTTTTGGATATTGCAAACTTCCTAAAATTGTTATCTCTTAATTCCATGTGCTCCCATCTTTGACAGTTCCAGTTCCTGTCACATTGTCCTCACCTTCCAGGTTTTACATATTCACAGGAAATTCTTGCATTTTTCACCAAAATCAGGGAATTTCCTACATTTTATCCCATAGAATACCAAACATTTATTCACCTTTTTGGTTCCTAAAATTGTTATCTCTTAATTCCATGTGCTCCCATCATTGACAGTTCCAGTTCCTGTCACATTGTCCTCACCTTCCAGGTTTTACATATTCACAGGAAATTCTTACATTTCTCACCAAAATCAGGGAACTTCCTACATTTTATCCCCTAAGATACCAAACATTTATTCACCTTTTTGAATATTGCAAACTTCCTAAAAATGTTATCTCTTAATTCCAAGTGCTCACATCAGTCCATTGGCAGTTCCAGTTCCTGTCACATTGTCCTCACCTTCCAGGTTTTACATATTCACAGGAAATTCTTGCATTTCTCACCAAAATCAGGGAATTTCCTACATTTTATCCTCTAAAATACCAAACATTATTCAACTTTTTGGATATTGCAAACTTCCTGAAATTGTTATCTCTTAATTCCATGTGCTCCCATCAGTCCATTGACAGTTCCAGTTCCTGTCACATTGTCCTCACCTTCCAGGTTTTACATATTCACAGAAAATTCTTGCATTTCTCACCAAAATCAGGGAATTTCCTACATTTTATCCTCTAAAATACCAAACATTTCTTCACCTTTTTGGTTCCTAAAGATGTTATCTCTTAATTCCAAGTGCTCCCATCATGGACAGTTCCAGTTCCTGTCACATTGTCCTCACCTTCCAGGTTTTACATATTCACAGGAAATTCTTGCATTTCTCACCAAAATCAGGGAATTTCCTACATTTTATCCTCTAAAATACTAAACATTTATTCACCTTTTTGGATATTGCAAACTTCCTAAAAATGTTATCTCTTAGTTCCACATCTTTGACAGTTCCAGTTCCTGTCACATTGTCCTCACCTTCCAGGTTTTACATATTCACAGAAAATTCTTGCATTTCTCACCAAAATCAGGGAATTTCCTACATTTTATCCTCTAAAATACCAAACATTATTCAACTTTTTGGATATTTCATTTCATTCCCCCAATATGCTTCTAAAACCACAAATTCTAGCCTGGAAAAAAGGGGGAAAAAAAAGAAAACAACCCCCAACACCTGTTTTACAGAAGATATTTAACAAAATTCCTTCATCTGCTGAACTCTTGGGCAAACATTTCCTGCACAAGCACATTGTAAATAATTTCTGCCATGTGTTTGGGGATGAGATTGCTGGTGGCACTGGGAATTCACTGAGGGATTCACTGGGAGCAGGAATCTCCAGGAAATCCTTGTCCCATCCCTGGATTCTGCTGCTGCCCAAAGGAACACAAGGTGTAATAAAGTTTATAATACAGGGAGAGAGGCAGCATCTCTGGGGGAATTAAAGAGTTCTGCTCAGTATTTAAAACATTTTTTTAGGGTCTTCAAGATTTTAGAGCTGTGGGGGAAAAATAGAATTGGTTCAGCACAAAGAGGAGCCTTAAAAACTGCAGGAGTGGCCTCAGGTTTAACCTCCAACCCCAAAGCCTGACTTGAATTAGGGCTTATCTGGACTCTGATATTAAATTATGCAAATTCTGATCCATTAGGGAGCAGGATAAGGTGAGTTTTTTCATCTTCAAACAGGTTTTACTTGGATTTTTTTTCCCCTTGGATGAGAAAGGCTGAGCTGGTTTTTACTGGTTGTTGTGGGGATGGCTG
This sequence comes from Setophaga petechia, assembly GCA_024362935.1. NCBI lineage: Eukaryota > Metazoa > Chordata > Aves > Passeriformes > Parulidae > Setophaga > Setophaga petechia. The sequence goes on along the minus strand of JANCRA010000192.1, from coordinate 146,153 downwards.
TGCTGACACCCATCCAACTTTTGTTTTTAATGGTGACACCACAGATCTTGGAATTAAATACCAGATCTTCACTGCACAGAGCCCAGATAAATCCAAATTGTTCATTGTGGCTGTGCTAGAGTTTTATGGACACATTGAGTTTAAATAATGTCTTTTTAGTCCTGTATTTAGGAGTCTTGATTTGGGAAGCTTTGCAGAGTTTTGGGGTGTTTTATTTGCTTCATTTCCTTTCACCTGGTGATTGAAAATTTCATTTTCTCTTGGTGATTATTGCCTGCTGCAGCATTGCAATCTGACTGACATTTAGAGGGTTTTTTTAAAAATGAAATAAAAAATATTTCCTGCATTTTATTTCTCTGGAAATGTTGGAAGAATCTGCTGAATCTTTCCTCACCTGTGTTGCTGGGCAGGAGATGAAGGATTGCTTGAGCAGTGCCAGCACAGGAGAGGTGTTAAACAGAGATTTCTGCAATTGAGAGATGCATGGAGGGAAATGATGACAATTCTGTGATGCAGAGCACTTCAAAACTAATTTTGGAGCAGCCATTGCATCAAGATGCTTGAAGATGAGTAATGTCAGGATTTTAAGAGTTGCCAGCATCATTCACCAATATTTTTTGAGAGCACCAGGGAAGCTCCAGGGGAGTGAAGGGAAGGTGCTGGTGTGAGATATATTGAATATTGCAGGTACTTTGAAGCTTTTCAACCCTTTCTGTATCCCACACAAAATAGTCTGCTTGGGATTAAATATGGAAGAACTGAAGGAGAGCAGGAATTTCAGTCAGTGGGATAAAAATAGGCTCCTTTAAGCTGACTTGGAGTTGTGTGGTGAAGCTCATCCATCTTGTCACTTTGAAATGATTCTGAGATATTTGTTGGAGGCATTTTCTCTGCCATGCTCAGCTTCTCCAGGAAGAATGGGCCTGGTGGCACATGGAATGTCACATTGATTTGGATTTTGTATCTGGAGCTCAGACTCCCCTGTCCATTCTGAGGTTGCTGAGGTGTGACCTCTGGGGGTGCCTTGGGTTGGCTTCATCAGCCCAAAGTCATGACTGAGCCCTGCAGATTATCACCAAATCTCGTGGCAGGGATGGCTGCAGGGTCCTGGGACACTCTGGGGGTTTCAAGGAGCTGGGATGCACCAGCCCTGCCTGAACACAGCTGGAGTGGGAGCCTGGAATGGGATTTGTGGAATGGGATTCGTGGAAATGGGATCCTGGAATGGGATCCCTGGAATGGGACCCTGGAATGGGATCCCTGGAATGGGACCCTGGAATGGGACCCTGGAATGGGATTCGTGGAAATGGGATCCTGGAATGGGATCCCTGGAATGGGATCCCTGGAATGGGACCCTGGAATGGGATCCCTGGAATGGGATCCCTGGAATGGGACCCTGGAATGGGATCCCTGGAATGGGACCCTGGAATGGGACCCTGGAATGGGATTCGTGGAAATGGGATCCTGGAATGGGATCCCTGGAATGGGATCCCTGGAATGGGACCCTGGAATGGGACCCTGGAATGGGATTCATGGAAATGGGATCCTGGAATGGGATCCCTGGAATGGGACCCCTGGAATGGGATCCTGGAATGGGATTTGTAGAATGGGATTTGTGGAATGGGATCCTGGAAATGGGACCCTGGAATGGGACCCCTGGAATGGGATCCTGGAAATGGGACCCTGGAATGGGATTTGTGGAATGGGATTTGTGGAATGGGATCCAGGAATGGGACCCCTGGAAATGGGATTTGTGGAATGGGATTTGTGGAATGGGATTTGTGGAATGGGACCCCTGGAATGGGACCCCGGGAATGGGACCCTGGAAATGGGACCCCTGAAAATGGAATCGCTGGGAATGGGACTCTGGAAGTGGGACCCTGGAATGGGATCCTGGAATGGGACCCCTGGGATGGGACCCTGGAATGGGATCCCTGGAAATGGGACCCCTGGAATGGGATCCTGGAATGGGACCCACTTTTCCTCAGTGGTCTCTAGAGCAGATTTCCTTGCTCCAGTTTGGAGTTGGGGTGGGGTTTGTGTAGAGGGGGGTGCTGGATGGAGGAGGGCCTGGCTCAGTGGCTGTGACTGAGGTAAGCCAGTCTGTCTGCAGCTTTATTATAACCCTTTGGGTTTATTGGGAGTCCCAGACCTCTCTGGTGCTGGTGGCAACTTCCTGGGAAGGAAGGAAGGAAGGAGGGAGGGATGGCACGAGCAGCTCATTTTTATTTACAATAACTGTTGACTCTGCAGTTCCCAGCAGAAACAATGTGCCCTTGGAAACCATTCCCTGGGATGGAGCAGCAGCCAGAGCTCTGCAGTTACTGCTGGGCTGGGAGGGTGGGAAAGCACTGGAACATTTATAACTGCAAAAACCCCACCCTGGGCAGGAGGGACACAGGCTGAGCTCCTGATCCCATTCCAGGAATCCCATTCCAGGGTCCCATTCCTGGATCCCATTCCCAGAATCCCATTCCAGGAATCCCACTCCTGGAATCCCCTTCCTGGATCCCATTCCAGGGGTCCCATTCTCTGGTCCCATTTCCAGGATCCCATTCCAGGGTCTCATTCCGGGATCCCATTTCCAGGGATCCCATCCCAGGAATCCCACTCCAGGGTCCCATTCCTGGATCCCATTTCCAGGCTCCCATTCCAGGCTCCCATTTCCAGGATCCCATTCCCAGGGTCCTATTTCTGGGGTCCCATTCCCAGGGGTCCCATTTCCAGGCTCCCATTCCTGGGTCCCATTCCTGGATCCCGTTCCAGGGTCCCATTCCAGGGTCCCATTCCCAGAATCCCATTCCTGGAATCCCATTCCTGGATCCCATTTCCGGGGGTCCCCATTTCCAGGGATCCCATTCCCAGGGTCCCATTCTCTGGTCGCATTCCAGGGTCTCATTCCCAGGGTCCCATTCTGGGGTCCCATTTCCAGGGATCCCATTCCAGGAATCCCATTCCAGGGTCCCATTCCCAGGGATCCCATTCCCAGGAATCCCATTCCCAGAGTCCCATTCCCAGAGTCCCATACCTGGGATCCCATTCCTAGGTCCCATTCCTGGATCCCATTCCAGGCTCCCATTCCACAAATCCCATTCCAGGCTCCCATTCCAGCTGTGTTCAGGCAGGGCTGGTGCATCCCAGCTCCTTGAAACCCCAGAGTGTCCCAGGATCCTGCAGCCATCCCTGCCACGAGATTTAATGATAATCTGCAGGGCTCAGTCATGACTAATGGTCAGAAATAGCCCTTATGAGAAATCTGAAGCTAAATATAATTGAAAAAAGGAGGATGGAGGGGTGGCCATTCAGGCTGACAGAAATAGATCAGATCATTTGATTTTTGATGTGGCAAATGACAAACAGGATCCAGAGCCCGGGAGAGCCCCGTGAATTCCTGGCACAGTGGGCCTTGATTCCCAGCTGGAGCCCTTGCCAGGCCTCTCTGAGCTGCCTCTGAGGCCCTTCCTGCTCACAGGGGTTCCTGTGGTGCTGGGGGCTGATTGACAGAGCTCAGCTCTCCCTCAGGAGACAGGGACACCCCCATCCCTCAGCTCTGCCCTGGGTCACAGGGGTTCCTGTGGTGCTGGGGGCTGATTGACAGAGCTCAGGAGACAGGGACACCCCATCCCTCAGCTCTGCCCTGGGTCACAGGGGTTCCTGTGGTGGGAGCTGATTGACAGAGCTCAGCTCTGCCCCAGAGCAGAGGAATCACTGCCCTCATGCCAGGACACCCCCATCCCTCAGCTCTGCCCTGGGTCACAGGGGTTCCTGTGGTGCTGGGGGCTGATTGACAGAGCTCAGGAGACAGGGACACCCCATCCCTCACCTCTGCCCTGGGTCACAGGGGTTCCTGTGGTGCTGGGGGCTGATTGACAGAGCTCAGCTCTCCCTCAGGAGACAGGGACACCCCCATCCCACATCTCTGCCCTGGGAGCTGCTCTCCAGGGTCACAGGGGTTCCTGGGGTGCTGGGAGCTGATTGACAGAGCTCAGATCTCCCTCAGGAGATGTCGGGATCATTGGTTTGTCAGAGTGACCCCGAGAAAAGTTCCCAAGTCTCTTTTCCCAGCCCAGCACTTAAAGAAGGAGTCAGGGCTCTTCATCTCTCGGTCTCAAGGTTGTTTATTAATTCTTATCTAAAAACTTTTCTTTCTGCCCAGCAGAGATCTGCTCAGCAGGGCAGCCACAGGCACTCTGCCTGCCCCAGGGTGGTGTTATGTCTTTATAGTACAAACTACCTGTACAATATTTACAATTACTCCCCAATACCCATCACCTGTGTCAGACACTGAGCTTCTACTCTAAACCAGTCCCAAAGTGCCAACACCACCACAGAAGATGGAGGCCAAGAAGAAGAAGGAGAAAGGCTGGACACACCCAGTTCCCTCCATCTTGTCTCCATAACCCCCCTGTACCAAAATCCCAAAATGCACATTTCACCCTGTGATAACTTCACTAATATTCTACTTAAACTGTTGTGGCTTGCTGGTGTTCACAGAAGGTTGGTAATTTGCTCCACGGGCCATAATCAAACCCACAGGGGCATTTTGGGCTCTGTGCCAGGGTCCCTGAGACCCCTGGCAGGGTCTGGGCTGCTCAGGACAGCCAGAGGGATGCCCTGGGTCCCAACAAGGAGACAGGGACACCCCCATCCCTCACCTCTGTCCTGGGGCTGCTCTCCAGGGTCACAGGGGTTCCTGTGGTGCTGGGAGCTGATTCAGGGAGCTCAGATCTCTCTCATGCCAGGACACCCCCATCCCTCACCTCTGCCCATCTGGGCTCTGCTGGGCATTTTCCCTTCTCCAAATGATGCCACATCTGGCTGGGGTGGTGGCACTGGGAATCCCATGGCAGAGCTGCCTTCAGTTCTCCTTTGTGCCCTCCAGTTCTCATTTGTGCCCTTCAGGATCTCTACTTTTATAATGAAAATTAAACCCTGTGTGTAAAAGTTTTGTTTAAAATGCATGAACTGAAATAGTTGTACCAGAACTTTTAAAATTGATCTAAATTCAGATTATAATTATTTTTATCTTTATTTTTTCCAGACTATGAGAAGACAAAGAAATGAAGTTGTCGTGGAGTTGAGAAAGGTGAGATGACCCAGAGTTTTTACTCTTTTTATTTTATAAAATTATTCCCACCAAGTGGGATTTGTCTTTGTTGTTACTCTGATAAAATATAAGAGTTTTCATTAAAGACTCAAAAGTTCTGGAGTTATGGGAGTTCCACAACTTTTATCCTGAAATCAGGAGTTTATTTATAACCTAATTAAGGGAATCATTCTTGCACTTCCAGATGTTTTTAAAGATTTGGTTTTTCCTTTGAAAATCAGCTGTTCCTGCTCATCTGCAGGCAGAAAATTATTTCCTTACAATTAACTGTGGAAGAGCCTGAAGGTAAAACTGGAATTGTTGGAAAAAAGGAATCACAACTGGAATTATTTTTCTTTTGAGCTGAACAGAAAACCTCTGGGAATTGGTGTGTCCTGTTAGAAATGATGACAAATCCCTGGAATGTTCCTGGATGTGTGCACATGAAATTTCCAGCACAAGTTGGATGCAGGATTTTTTAGGAAGAATTCCCCAAATGTGCTTCTCTGGGCAGTCCTTTCCAGCTGTTTTTGGAACATTTAAGTGTCAGTGATGATGAATTTATGATTGTTTGAAACAGAACACCCCACTCCCCCTAAATCCAAGTTTTAAGGCTATTCCATAATTTTTCTCTTTAAGAACAAAAGAGATGAGCATCTCCTAAAGAGAAGGAATGTTCCCCATGAAGATATCTGTGAGGATTCTGACATAGATGGGGACTTCAGAGTGGTAAGAGTTAACTTGCAATCATTTCTTCTTTTTGCATCCTTAAAGACATTTGGATTTTCTAACTGCTTCTTGTCTTTGTTTTCCAGCAAAACACTTCTTTGGAGGCAATAGTACAGGTAAAAACCATTACATTGTTGGAATATTCTTCATGGCATGGTGGCAGATGTGTGAAAAATCTCTTTTCTCTTATTTTAGAATGCTTCAAGTGACAACCAGGGTATTCAGTTAAGTGCTGTGCAGGCAGCAAGGTAAGAACACACTTTCCTCAAATATCCTGATTTTATTCTTATTTTATCATGCTCCTAATGTCAGAAAATGTGTTCTAGCTTAACTGAAACTATTAATGAAGGGATTTTTAGAAGAAAAATAGAACTTTAAAGAAATCAGAATACACAGACCTTTTAAGTAGTGTGGATTTTATTTATTTTATGTAAATACCTGCATTTATCTTGGTACAAGCTTGATGCTTCTCACAGAGTAAAATATACACTTTAAAGGGCTGTAAAAGCTTTGCCTTTAAATGCAGACAGAGCTGAGTGTCTCCTTTTGTAGGAGTTGGAGCTGAACAACTCTTATCCTTTATTTTCCTGACTGGTGAGAAACTTCCAGAGGGGAGAAAGCATGGAATGAAATGAATATAATGGCTTTGCTTTTCCAGTGCCTCTATAATTTCACTTTGAGGGGTTATTTTCAATTAAAGAGGAGGCACCAAATCCTGTGGGTCTGTGGGAGGAGGAGGGAAAGCCTTGGGAAGGAATTCCCAGCCCAGCAGGAGCAGTTTGCTTGTTGGAGATTCCAAACATTGCAGTTTCCCAAACTCCATCTCCACTGGGGAATCCCAAACTCAGCCAGAGGGAGCCTTTACTGGCAGCACTGCTCCCTTTTTGAGGGGAAGGCTGGATTAAACAGCTCCCTGCTCCTTTCCAGGCAGGATTTGTCAGTAATTTGGTTTTTTATCCATTTTCCTGCAGGAAGCTGCTGAGCAGTGACCGTAACCCACCCATCGACGACCTCATCAAATCAGGAATATTGCCTATCCTAGTGCACTGCCTTGAAAGAGATGACAAGTGAGTGCTGCCAGAACTCCAAATATTCACCAAACCCTGCTGTGCCCCAGGTGTGAGTGCTGACAGCTGTGCTTTGTCTCTCTGCAGTCCTTCCTTGCAGTTTGAGGCTGCGTGGGCCCTGACCAACATTGCCTCTGGAACCTCGGAGCAGACCCAGGCTGTGGTTCAGTCCAGTGAGTCCTGCAGGGCTTGGGTGGGATCAGTGCCCTGGAGGAGCTGTGTTGATGGTGCTCACAGGGGTTTGTAGAGGATGGAAGAGACAGGATCCTGATTCCATGAGCAGAAGGCTTGATTTATTATATTATGATATATATATAACATTATAACTATTCTACATAGAGATAGAAAGGAAAGGAGCTTCTTCAGAAGCTGGCTGAGCTAAGAGAGAGATAGAAAGAATGAATAACAAAGGTCTGTGTCTGCAGAGAGCAAGAGCAGCTCCACCATGAGTGGTCAGTAAATCCAAACATCCACAGGGGACCAATCCCAGGTGGGCCTGTTGCATTCCACAGCAGCAGATAATCATTGTTTCCATTTGTTACTGAGCCTCTGGGACCTCGGAGCAGACCCAGGCTGTGGTTCAGTCCAGTGAGTCCTGCAGGGCTCTGCTGCCCTCCCCTCCTGGGGTTTGGTGGGATCAGTGCCCTGGAGGAGCTCTGGGACAGTGCTCACAGGGGTTTGTAGAGGATGGAAGAGACAGGATCCTGATTCCATGAGCAGAAGGCTTGATTTATTATATTATGATACATATTACATTATTATATTTTATTATATAATTATTATATTATATATTATATTATATATTATATATTATATATTATATATTATATATTATATATTATATATTATATATTATATTATAATATATTGTATATTATATATTATATATTATGTATTATATATGATATATTATATAATTATTATATAATATTATTTATTATATTTTATTATATAATTATTATATTATTATACATTATAACTATACTATGTAGAGATAAAAAGGAAAGGAGCTTCTTCAGAAGCTGGCTATGCTAAGAAGAGAGATAAAAAGAATAATAACAAAGATCTGTCCCTCGGCAGCAGCTCCACCATGAGTGGTCAGTAAATCCAAACATCCACAGGAGACCAATCCCAGGTGGGCCTGTTGCATTCCACAGCAGCAGATAATCATTGTTCACATTTGTCACTGAGCTGCTCAGCTCCAGCAGGGAAAGTCCTACAGAAAGGATTTTCACAAAAGGTGTCTGCCACAGAGCTGTGCCAGGTGTTCACCTCACACACCTGGTTTTACCTTTTTCCTCAGGGTTTAACCCCACTTGGGTTTCCTAATGGTGAGCAGCAGCTGGAAAATCAAAATATCTCAGTGGAGTAATATCTGCTGGCTTCAGTTCTCAAATTTGGGAACAGAAACAGCAAAAAACTTGGAATAAAAACAAATCACCCTCTGAAAAGCTCCCTGTTGTGAAGAGGGGAGAATATTCACAGACCAGAGGGTGCCTGGCACTGAACTCTTCCAAAATTCAGTTGAATTACAAAATCTTCCTATTTTGGGGCATCTGAAATGTGGGAAGGAATTGTAGTTGGGATCTGAGCTACCAGGCCAAGCAAACTTTGTTCTGGACTCCAGGCATGTCCTGAGGCAGAGCTTCTGGTGCTAAATCAGAATTAACTGGGCAGGGTTTAATTGAGTGAACAAACCAGAGCTGCTTGAAGAATCAAAGCTACAGTGAAAGGAGTTTTTCCAAAATTTAAGGAATTAAAATACACAAAAATTATATTGGCTGCAAGATCAGTTGTTTGTATTTTACAAACTTGGTTAAAAGCCTGTGGACTTTGATATAATTTGATTTTCACTCTTACAGGATATACCTTTGGTAATACTTTTATCTTTTCTCCATCCTCTTCCTTTCCCAGTTGCAACCTGAGTTTTCTTTGAGAAATCTAATTAATAAATAATCTATCCCACCCCTGATCTAGAACACTTTAAATCTAATTTATCAGTGGATTGACCACTTTTTCAGTGGTTTCTGTAGGTCTGTACTGCACTCTGTTAGTCAATTTAATAGCTGTGATATATAAAATTATTATTTATTTCAATTTAAAGGGGTTTTTGGTAATTTTTCCATAAGAATTTATTAATCTGCTTGCTGGAGATGTTTTTTCTCCTTGCACACAGACACTGTAAGTACCTTCATTTGCAGGAAATGAGAATCCTGCTGATTAGTTGTTTCTCTAATAAACACATTATTCTAATAAACACATTATTTTATTTACATGTAAATACCTGCATTTATCTTGGTGCAAGCTTGATGCTTCTCACAGAGTAAAATACACATTTTAAAGGACTGTAAAAGCTTTGCCTTTAAATGCAGACAGAGCTGAGTGTCTCCTTTTGTAGGAGTTGGAGCTGATCAACTCTTATCATTAAGAGTTATCTTATCATTAACTCTGAACATTAAGAAAAAAATCTAACTAAAATTCCAAATTTCTCTTGAAATTTATGAAATAAATGGATTCCTCACAGACTGGGCTGTTATGTAAGCAAGCACCTCAGTGCTGGGGGAGAATAAACCAGAATTAATTCTGTAAATGTGGATTTCTTTCCTGCCCTCTGCCTACATTCCCTCTCCTCAATTCCCACTCCACTCCTGCTCATTCTCCAGGAGTTTGGGCTCTGTTGTTCCTCTGCACTTTGGGCTTCTGCATAATTAGCAGAGAATTTCTGAATTCAGTAAATGAACTAAATTTGGATTTTGACAAGCTTTGGCAAACTTGAGATTGCAAACAAATTCAGAGTCAGGGGTTTAAAAGTGCCAAGTGCAGGCTCTGTGAGGGTGTGCAGCACAGCAGGGATCATGGCAGGGTTTTATTTCAGTATCACCTGGTGTCATGGTTTGACACTGACACAATGCCAGTGCCCCCAGGAAAATTCCTTCTTTTTGGCATCTGCTGTGAGGTGGTACTCAGGAATAAGCAAAACAGGCTTCTGCTTAGGGAAAAAGAAAGGAAAAAAAAAAACTTTATTAACTAAACTACACAGGGAAAAAAAAATTAAACACAAGGAGAATGAAAACTACACAGAAATACTTCCCTCTCCTCCTCCCACCAAATTTCTAATACATTTACATTTCCTAATATTATCTACACTCAAACCATGACACCTGGGAAATCTGGGAAGCTTTGAGCAGTTCTTAACAGGAAAATACAATCTCCTGGGAGAGTTTTTGCTGTTGAGAGGTGCATTGTTAACATTTCCCTGGGTGGGAAATGTTAAAGATGCATTGTTAACTTTTCCCTGGGTGGGAAATGTTAGAGGTGCATTGTTAACTTTTCCCTGGGTGGGAAATGTCAGAGATGCATTGTTAACTTTTCCCTGGGTGGGAGATGTTAGAGATGCATTGTTAACTTTTCCCTTGGTGGGAAATGTTAGAGATGCATTGTTAACTTTTCCCTGGGTGGGAGATGTTAGAGGTGCATTGTTAACTTTTCCCTGGGTGGGAGATGTTAGAGGTGCATTGTTAACTTTTCCCTGGGTGGGAGATGTTAGAGGTGCATTGTTAACTTTTCCCTGGGTGGGAAATGTTAAAGATGCATTGTTAACTTTTCCCTGGGTGGGAAATGTCAGAGGTGCATTGTTAACTTTTCCCTGGGTGGGAGATGTTAGAGGTGCATTGTTAACTTTTCCCTGGGTGGGAAATGTCAGAGGTGCATTGTTAACATTTCCCTGGGTGGGAAATGTCAGAGATGCATTGTTAACATTTCCCTGGGTGGGAGATGTTAGAGGTGCATTGTTAACTTTTCCCTGGGTGGGAGATGTTAAAGATGCATTGTTAACTTTTCCCTGGGTGGGAGATGTTAAAGATGCATTGTTAACTTTTCCCTGGGTGGGAGATGTTAAAGATGCATTGTTAACTTTTCCCTGGGTGGGAGATGTTAAAGATGCATTGTTAACTTTTCCCTGGGTGGGAAATGTCAGAGATGCATTGTTAACTTTTCCCTGGGTGGGAAATGTTAGAGGTGCATTGTTAACATTTCCCTGGGTGGGAAATGTTAGAGGTGCATTGTTAACTTTTCCCTGGGTGGGAGATGTTAGAGGTGCATTGTTAACTTTTCCCTGGGTGGGAGATGTTAGAGGTGCATTGTTAACTTTTCCCTGGGTGGGAAATGACAGAGGTGCAGTTAACATTTCCCTGGGTGGGAGATGTCAGAGGTGCATTGTTAACTTTTCCCTGGGTGGGAGATGTTAGAGATGCATTGTTAACTTTTCCCTGGGTGGGAGATGTTAAAGATGCATTGTTAACTTTTCCCTGGGTGGGAGATGTCAGAGGTGCATTGTTAACTTTTCCCTGGGTGGGAAATGTCAGAGATGCATTGTTAACTTTTCCCTGGGTGGGAAATGTCAGAGATGCATTGTTAACTTTTCCCTGGGTGGTTTTTGTCCCTTTCAGATGCTGTGCCACTGTTCCTGAGGCTGCTGCATTCCCCTCATCAGAACGTGTGTGAGCAGGCAGTGTGGGCTCTGGGAAACATCATAGGTGGGTCCTGCTGCTGCCAGCTCCACCCTCTGGGGCTGCTTTTTCATTAATTTATTATTATTATTATTATTATTATTATTATTATTATTATTATTATTATTATTGTTATTATTATTATTATTATTATTGTATGTGTTATTTGTTATTATTACTCCTGCCACCATCACCCTCTGGGGCTGCTTTTTATTTATTTATTTATTTGTTTGTTTGTTTGTTTGTTTGTTATTATTAATAATAATAATAATTAATGTTATTATTTATGATTAATCAATATAATTATTACATTTATTATTATTATTATTATTATTATTATTATTATTATTATTATTATTATTATTATTACTGTATGTGTTATTTGTTATTATTACTCCTGCCACCATCACCCTCTGGGGCTGCTATTTATTTATTTATTTATTTGTTATTATTAATAATAATAATAATTAATGTTATTATTAATGATTAATCAATATAATTATTATATTAATTAATATAATTTATTATTATTATTATTATTATTATTATTATTATTATTATTATTACTGATTACTGGTCTTGTTATTATTACTCCTGCCACCATCACCCTCTGGGGCTGCTTTTTTAAATATTTATTTATTTAATTATTATTAATATTATTAATGATTAATCAATATAATTATTATATTAATTTATTATTATTATTATTATTATTATTATTATTATTATTATTATTATTATTATTATTATTATTATTATTATTATTATTATTATATGTGTTATTTGTTATTATCACTCCTGCCACCATCACCCTCTGGGGATGTTTTATTAATTATTGTTACTCCTGCCACCACCAACTTCTGGGGCTGTTTTATTATTATTAGTATTGATACTCCTGCCAGCACCACCCTCTGGGGCTGCTTTTTATTTTTATTTATTTATTTATTATTAATAATATTATTATTAATAATTAATATCATTAATAATTAATCAATATGATTATTATATTGATTAATGTAATTTATTATTTTTATTATTATTATTATTATTATTATTATTATTATTATTATTATTATTATTATTATTATTATTATTATTATTATTATTATTATTATTACTGGTTTTGTTATTTGTTATTATTACTCCTGCCACCACCACCCTCTGGGGCCGTTTCTTAATTAATTATTTATTTATTTTTATTATTATTATTATTAATTGTTATTGTTACTCCTGCCACCACCACCCTCTGGGGATGTTTTATTATTGTTTAGAAATTTTGACAAGGAATTTTCAGGAATATTTTGGGCTCTCACAGTTCTTGGTGCTCTGGTGTTGTCTGCCACCCCTTTCCCTTACCCACCCCCATAAATCTCTAAATGCTGGGAGATTTCCTGGTAAAATCTGTAAATTTTAGCAGAATAGAAATCTGTAAACAATGGCATGGTAAAATCTATAAATGCTGGGATGTTTTCTGGTAAAATCTCTAAATTTTAACACAATAGAAGTCTGTAAACAATGGGATGGATATTTTCTGTTAAAATCTATAAACACTGGGATATTTTATGTTAAAATCTGTAAATGATGGGATATTTTCTGATAAAATCTATAAATGTTGGGATGTTTGCTATTAAAATCTCTAACTGCTGGGATGTTTTGTGGTAAAATCTCTAAATTTTAACATAATAGAAGTCTGTAAACAATGGGATGGATATTTACTGGTAAAATCTATAAATGCTGGGAAGTTTTCTGGTCAAATCTCTAAATTTTAACACAATAGAAGTCTATAAACAATGGGATGGATGTTTGCTGTTAAAATCTGTAAATGCTGGGATATTTTATGTTAAAATCTGTAAATGATGGGATATTTTCTGATAAAATCTATAAATGTTGGGATGTTTGCTATTAAAATCTCTAAATGCTGGGTGGTTTCCTGTGAAAATCTCTAAATTTTAACAGAAGAGATACCTGTAAACAATGGAATGGATATTTACTGGTAAAATCTCTAAATGCTGGGATGTTTGCTGGTAAAATCTCTAAATTTTAACAGAATAGAAGTCTGTAAACAATGGGATGGATATTTTCTGTTAAAATCTATAAACACTGGGATGTTTTCTGATAAAATCTATAAATGCTGGGATGTTTTCTGATAAAATCTCTAACTGCTGGGATGTTTTCTGGTAAAATCTCTAAATTTTAGCAGAATAGAAGTCTGTAAACAATGGGATGGATATTTTATGTTAAAATCTCTAAACGATGGGATGTTTTCTGTTAAAAATCTCTAACTGCTGGGATGTTTTCTGTTAAAATCTGTACACAATGGGATATTTTATGTTAAAATCTATAAATGCTGGGATGTTTTCTGATAAAATCTGTACACAATGGGATATTTTCTGATAAAATCTCTAACTGCTGGGATATTTTATGTTAAAATCTATAAATGCTGGGATGATTTCTGTTGAAATCTACATGATGGGATATTTTATGTTAAAATCTCTAACTGCTGGGATGTTTTCTGTTAAAATCTATAAATGCTGGGATGTTTTCTGATAAAATCTACACGATGGGATATTTTATGTTAAAATCTCTAACTGCTGGGATATTTTATGTTAAAATCTCTAACTGCTGGGATATTTTATGTTAAAATCTATAAATGCTGGGATGATTTCTGTTGAAATCTACATGATGGGGATATTTTATGTTAAAATCTCTACATGCTGGGATTTTTTCTGTTAAAATCTCTAACTGCTGGGATGTTTTCTGTTAAAATCTCTAACTGCTGGGATATTTTCTGCTAAAATCTCTAACTGCTGGGATGTTTTGTGCTCCCCCCCTGCAGGTGATGGACCCCAGTGTAGAGATTATGTCATTAGCCTGGGAGTAGTGAAGCCCCTGCTGTCCTTCATCAGCCCCTCCATCCCCATCACCTTCCTCAGGAACGTCACCTGGGTGATGGTGAACCTGTGCCGCCACAAGGACCCCCCCTCCTCCCATGGAGACCATCCAGGAGGTGACTTTGGGGGGCTGTGCAGGGCTGGGGGGCAGCTGGGCTCTGTGCCCCCCCAGTAACCCCCAGGTGTTTGTGTGTGTCCCCAGATCCTGCCGGCGCTCTGCGTGCTGATTCACCACACGGATGTAAATGTGAGTGACCCCCAGAGCCCCCTGCAGCTGCTGCTGTGCCTTTGGAGCTGCAATTAAATAAAATTGAAATCTATAATGTTCACTTTGATTAGGACAGGCTGCTGTGGGTATCTGTTAAGTGCTTCTTTTAAAATGCTGATGTTATTTTTAAATAGTGATGTTTTTCCCCTGGTGTTTCTGTCTTTGCATGTACTGTCCCTGCCCTCATGACTGAAACTGCTTTCTATTTTTATTTCTGTGAGCGTTCATTCACAGAGAAATACAGACTTTTTTTGCCTAGCACTTTCACATGGATTTTCATTACAAATTAATGAAAGAAAAACCAGTGTCTGCTGCACATGTCAAATGTCAGGGTTAGCTGTAACTGCTGAGGTGTTAAATATGAAATTTTTCTTTAAAAGGGAAGTAAATGAGCAAAACTTCATTGAAATGATGAAACAGCACTCCCTCAATATTTTTGCCAGCTGTCAGTTGAAATGCTCCCATTTCCTGCTGTTTAAACTGAACTGGCTTTTCTGCATGTGAATGCTCACAGATATTAATTCACATTAATTGTCAGTGTATCCATAATGATACACTGATACCTGGTATTGGACCAGTGTGTGTGTGATATTAATTCCAATTAATTGCCAGTGTGTCCATGAATGTCCATGATTTGGATCAGTGTGTGTGATATTAATTCCCATTAATGAATTGTCAGTGTGCCCATGATTGGGATCAGTGTGTGTGATATTAATTCCAGTTAATTGTCAGTGTATCCATGATTTGTATCAGTGTGTGTGATATTAATTGGATCAGTGTGTGTAATATTAATTCACATTAATGAATTGTCAGTGTGCCCATGATTTGGATCAGTGTGTGTGATATTAATTCCAATTAATTGTCAGTGTGTCCATGATTTGGATCAGTGTGTGTGATATTAATTGGATCAGTGTGTGTAATATTAATTCACATTAATGAATTGTCAGTGTGTCCATGATATTGGATCAGTGTGTGTGATATTAATTCCAATTAATTGTCAGTGTGTCCATGATATTGGATCAGTGTGTGTGATATTAATTCACATTAATAATTGTCAGTGTATCCATGATTTTGGATCAGTGTGTGTGATATTAATTCACATTAATGAATTGTCAGTGTGTCCATGAATGTCCATGATATTGGATCAGTGTGTGTGATATTAATTGGATCAGTGTGTGTGATATTAATTCACATTAATAATTGTCAGTGTGTCCATGATTTTGGATCAGTGTGTGTGATATTAATTCACATTAATTGTCAGTGTGTCCATGATTTTGGATCAGTGTGTGTGATATTAATTCACATTAATTGTCAGCGTGTCCATGATTTGGATCAGTGTGTGTGATATTAATTGGATCAGTGTGTGTGTGATATTAATTCCCATTAATTGCCAGTGTGCCCCTGGCTGGGAGCAGTGTGTGTGATATTAATTCCAGTTAATTGTCAGTGTGCCCCTGGCTGGGAGCAGTGTGTGTGATATTAATTCCCATTAATGAATTGTCAGTGTGCCCCTGGCTGGGAGCAGTGTGTGTGCTGCTGCCTGAGCTGCTGTTGTGTCCTGTCAGATTTTGGTAGATACAGTCTGGGCACTCTCCTATCTCACGGATGCTGGCAACGAGCAGATCCAGATGGTGATAGACTCTGGCATTGTCCCTCACCTGGTTCCTCTCCTCAGCCACCAGGAAGTCAAAGTCCAGGTGAGTTTGGGTCACAGGGAGCAGGTGACCCCAAAACGTGCTGCTGCAGCAAATCCTTCCTATAACTCACATTGAAACAGAATAAATATTTTTTTCCCGTGTGCTGCAGCATAAAAAACCTTCCTTTTTTTGCATAAAAAACTTTTTTGTATTAAAAACCTTTCTATTTTCTGCCAAGGTTGTTTTGAGAGGAAGTGTTTGGGTTTTGTTTGCAGACGGCTGCGCTGAGGGCTGTGGGGAACATCGTCACTGGCACCGATGAGCAGACACAGGTGGTTCTCAACTGTGAAGCTCTCTCACATTTCCCAGCACTTCTGACACATCCCAAAGAAAAGATTAATAAGGTGAGCAACACCAGGGGTGTTTCCTGATGGAGAACTTTTATATATGGCTGAGCTGGGGTTCCACGTTGTGTAGTGTCATAAAGATGTAATTGACTCCTTCCACCAGTTTGTGGCAAATGTCAGCAAATACTGATTTCTTTTCTGGAAATGAATATCCATAGGGAGGGAATTGAATGAATATCCATAGGGAAGGAATTGAATGAATATCTATAGGGAAGGAATTGAATTAATATCCATGGGGAAGGAATTGAATGAATATCTATAGGGAAGGAATTTAATTAGTATCTATAGGGAAGGAATTGGATGAATATCCATAGGGAAGGAATTGAATCGATATCCATAGGGAAGGAATTGAATCAATATCCATAGGGAAGGAATTGAACTGATATCCATAGGGAAGGAATTGAACTGATATCCATAGGGAAGGAATTGAACTGATATCCATAGGGAAGGAATTGAATTAGTGTCCATGGGGAAGAAATTGAATTAATATCTATAGGGAAGGAGTTGAATTAGTATCTATAGGGAAGGAATTGAATGAATATCCATGGGGAAGGAATTGGATTAATATCTATAGGGAAGGAATGGAATTGATATCCATAGGGAAGCACTTGAATTGATATCCATAGGGAAGGAATTGAATTAGTGTCCATGGGGAAGGAATTGATTTGATATCCATGGGTAAGGAATTGAGTTAATATCCATAGGAAGGACAGGAATGTCAGTGTTTGTAGGAAATCAAAGCTTTCTCCTCCTGCCAGCCTGGCTGTTGATTTGTGTAGGAGTTGTCAACACCTGGAATGTCCCTCAGTGGGTTCCCCTGGTCTGAGAGGTGATGACACAGAGACAGGGGCTGTGTTTGCATGGGGGTGTGTGTGGGGGCTGTGTTTATGTGTGTGTGGGGGCTGTGTGTGAGGGTGGGGGCTCTCCTGGGGGCACTGATGGCAGTGCTGAGCCAGGAGTGCATCTGAGGCGTGTTGGGCACCTCGGGGGCCCCTCTGCAACACTGCCTGTGATTAAAGCCCCAGAAATGCCCACCAGGAGAGCCCCAGGCAGCCCAGGTGTCTCCAGGGTCAGCAGGGACCCTGTGCTCTGATCTCAGACTGTCAGGGATGGATGCTGCTGGAGCTTCTTTGGAAATTCTCAGCTGAAAAGTTCTGGTTCAGGGAGGCTGAGAAGGGAATTGAGTGGTGGAGGATTGCTAGGAAGGGAGAAATCTATCAGCTGTGGGATTTTAAAAGAATACACTTAAAATTGTATTTAAAACACTCTGAATATACTTAAAATTGTATTTAAAACTGTTACTTGTTGATTAAAGTTTGTATTCCCACTCTGAAAGGGAGGTGAGGGGCTGTGGGTGTAGCTCAGGGAGGGGCTGCTGGGGAGGAGATCTGCTCTGCTTTGCCTGGCAGGACAGTCCTGGGCTTGTGGACAGAGTGAGCCTAAAGAATCAGAAACTGCAGAGTCTTGGTAAAAATCAAGTGTTGATTTCATAGTGCTGCATTTTCCTGGAGCTCAGAAGAGCCCTTAGGATGGGGTTAAAGAGCTGCCATGTGTGGAGTGAGGGTTCTGTCAGGCCAGAGCTGAGAGCTGCTGCTTGGCACTGCTGCAAGCAATCAGAGGTGCTCATTTGGCATTTTCTGTCTCCAAATAATTTCTCCTTTTAATTTGAAGTATTTGGTTGAAGCTGGTAACAGTGAAAGGCTGAGGAGTCTGGTGGAGCCTCCTGAGGTGAGATTGTCCCTCTGGTTTGTCTCAGCAGGAGTTCAGCTCTGCTCAGTGGAGCTGCTGCAGTGCTTGCTTGTGTTCAGGGCTGGCCAGTTGCAGTGGACATGAGTGGTGCAGAATCCTTGTGTGAGTTAATTCCTGATGTTTTGTTTTGCAGGAAGCAGTGTGGTTCCTGTCTAACATCACTGCAGGAAACCAGCAGCAAGTTCAGGCAGTAATAGATGCAAACCTTGTTCCAATGATAATCCATCTTCTAGATAAGGTCAGCTCCCAGCATTGCTGCTGGGCTTCAAATCCTGCTTTCCTTTCCAGCTCTTGGTGTCTTTCAAAAAGTGATTTCCCAAACCCCTCTGTGCTGCCAAGGGCCTGCTGTGGCAGAAGGAAGGACCAGCAAAACCATGTGGGAATTCTTTAAGGGAAAAGGCAAATACCCAGAGCTGCTCACAGATAGCTCTGTTAGCTGCCAATTTATTGATCTGTGAGAAAAGACTGGGGAGTTTTCCATGTAACCCCAGCCCTGAGGTGCTGCAGCATGCAGGGCTTTATCAGAGCTGCCATGGGCTCAGCTGGGCCCTGCAGATGTGGCAGCTGCTGATAAGGGCAGAGTGCAGGGCTGCAGCTGCTGTTTGCCTTGCTGTAAACAACCAAACCAAAACCCTTCCCTTCCCAAACCTTCTTTTCCTTTCTTTTCCTTTCTTTTCCTTTCTTTTCTTTTCCTTTCCTTTCCTTTCCTTTCCTTTCCTTTCCTTTCCTTTCCTTTCCTTTCCTTTCCTTTCCTTTCCTTTCCTTTCCTTTCCTTTCCTTTCCTTTCCTTTCCTTTCCTTTCCTTTCCTTTCCTTTCCTTTCCTTTCCTTTCCTTTCCTTTCCTTTCCTTTCCTTTCCTTTCCTTTCCTTTCCTTTCCTTTCCTTTCCTTTCCTTTCCTTTCCTTTCCTTTCCTTTCCTTTCCTTTCCTTTCCTTTCCTTTCCTTTCCCTCCCCTTGACACACACAGACTCAAACAGGGCAGGATTTATTTGTTGCCTCTCACTGAAGTGCACAGTGACTCCTTGCCCAGGGGACTGTAACAAATGCAGATTTTTATGGAATCCTGCCTGACACAGCCCCTGGGATGACTGTCCTGTCTCTCTGTGCTTCCAGGGGGATTTTGGCACTCAGAAAGAAGCTGCTTGGGCAATAAGCAACTTAACAATCAGTGGGAGAAAAGACCAGGTGAGTGCAGCTTTGGGGGAATGTGAGTGCAGCTTTGGGGATTCCATTTCCTGCCCTGGCAGGTGCTGGGGCTGTGGTGTCCCTGCTCCTCCTCTGGTCAGTGCTTCCCCTTCTCCCCATGGGTTTAGGAGTGACCTCCCCTTGTTTGGGGGTGACTGAGCTCAGGAGCATCCCTGATGATTCTCAAGCATCCCACATTGCTTTTCACCTTTTTCCCCTCACCACAAGGATGGGATTCTCAAGCATCCCACATTGCTTTTCACCTTTTTCCCCTCACCACAAGGATGTGATCATTGAAAGGACAGTAACCCATGAGTAGGGGATGCACAGGTCCCCTTGTAAGCCCAGAGTGAGGGATGTGTGACAGGGTTGGGGTGGTGCTGTCACTCTTCAGAGGTGAGGTTGAAACTCCTTTTTCACATATTTGCTCCTGGGGTGTTGTAAATCCCCAATCTATTGTAGTTTAACACCCAGAGTTTCCCAGAGGGGTTCCTGGGGTGGCCACTGCAGTGCCCTGGGCTGGGTGGTGACAGTTTGGGTTTGCCTGTGCTGCTGCCACGTTCCTGCTGTAACTCTTGCCTTTTCCCCCTCAGGTGGCTTACTTAATTCAACAAAATGTAATTCCTCCCTTCTGCAACTTGCTGACAGTAAAAGATGCACAAGTTGTGCAGGTGGTTCTGGATGGACTAAGTAATATATTAAAAATGGCTGAAGAGGAAGCAGAAACCATAGCCAATCTTATAGAGGAGTGTGGAGGTAGGAGGGGCAGGGGTTCATAACTTTGCCAGGGATTGCTGCTTTGGCATCCTGCTTGTCTTGGCTTATTGTTGGCACAGATATTTTAAGCAAACCTGTTTTAATTTCATGCCTATCCACAGCTTTTCCTAAATTCATGATCAAATAAAATGTGGAGGAGCAGGATAATGGCAGTAAAGTTCATGAGGTGCTGATTTTGTAACAGTCTGCATATTAGACAAATTAGTCTAATTAACAGAAACTAAATTAGTCAGTGTGGGGGTGATGTGCTTACCTTAATCATGCACAAGTCATGTCCAGGTGAACTTGGAATAAATAATTCTACATGCAGTGGTTGTGAAAATGTAATCACTTTAATTTCCTCATGGTTTTGAGACTTTCTCCATATTCTGTGTGGTTTAAGTTGACTGAAACTTTTCAGGGATGAAAGAACAGGGATATTAAACCTGGGCACAGGTGAAAAGCTGTGGGATTTGTTAACATGGATTAGAATAATCCTTAAAATACCAAATCTATGTACTGAACTTCTGTTTATATATATAAAATATGTATAAATCTGCCAGGGGGGTTCAACAGCATTTATTCATAACCAGATCATTCATAACTCTATTCTCCATATATTTTTTTATTTCTTTGTTGGAAGTTGTTTGGCCTGAATTTGCTGTTCTGAGCTCTCTTGTGTGTTGGTTGCAGGCCTGGAGAAAATTGAACAGCTACAAAACCATGAAAATGAAGACATCTACAAACTGGCCTATGAGATCATTGACCAGTTCTTCTCCTCAGATGATGTGAGTGTGCAGCTCCCTGCAGGGTCCTCGTGGTTTTCATTTCCACATCTGCTGCAGGGGAAGGCAGCAGCCCCAGGGCTGGGCTCAGGGAGAATTTCAGCCCTGGTGTGACCCCCCCTGCCCCTCCTGCATGGCTGCTGAAGCATCTACAGCAGATCTGTTCCTCATTTAAGGCTCATCTCCAGGGATTAAACTCCCAGGCTGTGAGCAGTTCCTGAACTCTGAGCTGGACATTTCCCTTTGGATGAGCTCCCTGCTGACCCCAGGGCTGGGGCTGCTGCCCAAGAGGCAGAGTTGGAATATTTGAGTAATTCCAGGGGGGAATGTGCTGATCAGGAGCGTTGTTCTGTTTCAGAATGGAGCACAGATCAGAGGCTGGGCTGGTTTGTGTGATCTGCAGGCAGGAGGGGCAGCCCTGGCAGCCTGGGCCGTGCAGGGAGGGCTCCTGCTGCCCTGGCACTGCAGAAAGGGTCGGGCTCAGCTGCATCCATGGCTGCTTGCACTTGGAAGGGGTTTTGTGCTGGATCTCACTTTGATGTGAGCAGTGAGAGCCAACTCAACTTGGGCATTTACAGCTGGACTTGGAATTTAATCAGTGTCAGTTTGGGCTTAGTCCTGCCTTGACTTAGAGGTCTTCTCCTGAGGACTGAGACAGTTGGAGAGTGCCAGAAGGTTTTCCAGGAGAGAGCATTGTGTCAGCAAGAGGGTTTGGGGTGCCATGTAGCACTCCCTGACAAATACAAGCTAAAAGATTTGGGTTTAAATCACTTCATTTTGGTGCTCTCACTAAATCAGGGGAGGGATGGCAGGGCTGGGGGCAGGGAGGTGAGGAGAGAGCTGCTCTTGGGATTGCCCAGCCCTGTGTGTGGTTCTGCTGTGTCCCTCTCACGGTGTCCCCCTTGCATTCCAGATTGATGAAGATCCAAGCCTTGTTCCAGAAGCGATCCAGGGCGGAACGTTTGGTTTCAATTCATCTGCCAATGTACCAGCAGAAGGGTTCCAGTTTTAGAGTGGTATTTTGGAAGTTTAGGTACAATGCAGCACTGAATAAAAAAAAAAAAAAGGTTTGATCCATCAATCTTGGCTCATGGGATCCGCTGCTGCATTAAATCGGGAAAGTAAATGTGAAGATTTCATTTGGAATCACAGAAAAGCCCAAATGAAGTCAAGATGGCGAGTGGGTGCGAGTGAGAATGAGTGGCAAAATGTAACGACAAACTTCACACTGAATGCTTCTTTAGATTGTTCAAAGAAAAAAGGGCTACAGGTCACAGATCTCCAGTGCCTGAGAAGGAACACCGAGCTCCCGAGCGCGGGGGCCGCAGGACTCTCATCATCAGCCTCGTCAGCACCAGGGCGGGGAGCCCGGGGAGCCCCAGGCCCTGCTGTGCCCAGCCCGTGTGAGTGCAGTGAGGAGCCCCAGGCCCAGCCCGTGTGAGTGCAGTGAGGAGCCCCAGGCCCAGCCCGTGTGAGTGCAGTGAGGAGCCCCAGGCCCAGCCCGTGTGAGTGCAGTGAGGAGCCCCAGGCCCTGCTGTGTGAGTGCAGTGAGGAGCCCCAGGCCCTGCTGTGTGAGTGCAGTGAGGAGCCCCAGGCCCTGCTGTGCCCAGCCCCGTGTGAGTGCGGTGCGGAGCCCCAGCCCCGTGTGAGTGCGGTGCGGTGCGTGCGGAGCCCCGGCCCTGCCGTGCCCAGCCCGTGTGAGTGCGGTGCCGTGCGGAGCGTGCGGGTGTCTGCGGCTCCCGGAGCGTGCGGGTGTCTGCGGCTCCCGGTGGGTGTCTGGGTGTCTGCGGCTCCCGGTGGGTGTCTGGGTGTCTGCGGTGCGTGCGGGTGTCTGCGGCTCCGCCCGGGGCGGTGCCTGTGTTTGTCTGTGAGCGTGTGCGAGCCTGAGCGGCCTCCGGGGCTGCGACCTCCGATCATCCAATGAGTTCACAAGTGTTGACTTACACTGGACACACCAAGACCGGTTTAGCAGCAGACTCTGGTTTACTCCTGCAGCCTGTGTTTTCCTCTCTTTTGTTTTATTTTATTTTTTCCCTCTCTTCTTTTTTTTTCTTTCAGTTCTTTTGAATTTCTTTTTCCTGTTACGGCTTCTTAGTTGTTTGTAAAGTCAGAATTTCAGGAAGGCTTCCCTGTGCATTTGCACCAGATGAATGTTTGATGTTATGAAAAGCTTTTCCATATCATCAAAACTAATTTGTAGATTTTTGCATGGAAAAAAAAAAACCAAACAAACAAAAAAAATCATCCATTTCCCTTCAAACTAGACTGTGTTGCAGTACACAAGTTGCCATAATAGTAGAAAGCAGTAAAAACGTGGTAATAAAAGCTCATCCTTTTCATTTTCAAAGATAACACCAAGACCTTTGCATGTGGTAATCTCCAGCATAGTTCATTTTTAGATTTCGTTGAGTCCTGTAACCAAAATGTTTCTGTTGTGGTAGGATACCGTGCTGTGTTTCAATGTTACTTGTTTTCAAACTTTGTTTTCTATGAAAATGATATGGAAACGTCTAAAAATGAAATTTGGTGCATATGTACTGCTGAATAAAGAGCGAAAAAAAGAGGTGTGAATAGATGTACAAATCAAGTCATGGTTTGAACACCTTTAATATGCCTAATCCAATTGTTTTAGACTCTTTTTATCTTAGATGTAGGCAGCCATGAACAATCTATTTTGAGCCACTTTAGAGAGAAAAAAAGAAAAAAAACTTTGTATTTTTAAAACTTGCACAAAAAGGATGCAAGTGTTTTTATAATTGGAGGAATGCCTCAGTTTTGAGGTGGTGCACACTAAATTCAAGGTGATGTTACAAATTTGTACAAACTGAACTCTTGATAAGGTGGCTCATTGTAGGAAATGCTGTGCCTTCCCCTTTGAGCACAAGTGTTGCATGAACAACAGTTTGCTATAATAAAACATCCCGGGTTAGCCACCATTAGCATCTATATCTACCTTGTGTTTTCAAATCAGCTGGTAATTCTGAAACACTGTAGAATGGATAAAGATTATTTTGTGATCATAACTCTTTGTTGGACTAGAGTATTTTTGCAGCATTCCTTGTCATC
The DNA here is from genome assembly GCA_024362935.1 of Setophaga petechia. NCBI lineage: Eukaryota > Metazoa > Chordata > Aves > Passeriformes > Parulidae > Setophaga > Setophaga petechia. The sequence goes on along the minus strand of JANCRA010000192.1, from coordinate 122,019 downwards.
AGAAACATGGTTAAAAGTTTAAAACTAGAAGCAGCGGAAAACTAGCTTGTGAATTTATCCAAGTAGAGTGCAGGCTAGGCTGTCTTGGGGAAATAAACATTAAAACTTGCAACTCTGCTGCCCTGCCTGTTTCTTTATAGAATATTTATCAAATATTATATTTTTCAGCATGAAACACAGAGATTATTTGATGAAAGTGACTTTTAAAGGCTCTGGGTTGGGGTTTTTACCTGTTAAATGTTTGCCTGTTGCAGGTTGGGAGCGTGGAGTTATTTTGCTGTAAATGTTTAAAAAATAACAATTTTATTTCAGTTTTACTTAATTACCTCTGTATGTTCATAAATGAATCAGGGCTGTTTTATGGAAAACGTAGGGAATCCATGGAAGAGGGAAATTAAATCCTTTTAATTGAAGTTGCAATGTTCTAAGGAAAAGTCTAACCAGTAAATTACAATTTTCATCTTCAAACACCTTTGTGAGGGATGTTCATAGAAAATGGAACAAATTATTTTGCAAACCTTCTTGTTGGGGTAGGAAGAGAACAGGTATTTATGATAACTTCTGTTTTTATAAAAAAATACCCCCAAAGCTCTGCATTTAATGCCAAAAAATTTCTTTTTGGGCACTTCCTGGGTATAACATAACTCCAGAAAATTCCCTGGAGCTGGTGCTGCTCCACCTTTTCCCATTTTTTGATGGATTTGGGGCTTTTGGGTGAGTTTTGAACAGGGAAATTCTCTTCCCCTGCTTCACCGTTATTTCACCGAAATCCGGGAATGTGAAATATTCCCGAATGTCCACAGGGTGGCGCCACCGGGAGCCGCTTTGGGCGATGCCTTTTCCCAAAATTTGCATTTTGGGGCGATGCCGTTGATTCCATTGTGGGGGAAAGGGGAATTTGTTCGGGAATCTCGGGATACAAACGAGAAATAATTTGGGAATTGCCTCTGGGAATACGGATCACTGAGTCTGGATGTTGTATCCATATTTATATGTTACATATATTAGAAATATCCTGAATTTTGGAGTAGAAAGTTATCTTTTCATCTGATTTTAGGATAGCAAATAGAAAAATATTTATAATATTAAAAGGACAAAAATGAATCCACAAATCAGCTGTGCCAGGTGGGAATTTTTATTTTAAGGAAATAAAGAAATAATAGGAAATAGGAATAAAGGAAAGTAAGGAATTTTTATTTTAAGGGGGAAAAAAATTGACTACCATGGAATTTTAGGATCTGGGAAGAAGAAGAATGAGAGGAAAGAGGTTTCCTGAGAAAAGCTGATCCTTTCTCTGCTGGAAGTGGAATTATCCCTGGTGCCTTTCAGCATTCCCTGGACAGAGCTCATCCCATCTTCCTTCCAGTGAGTTGTGAATTTCTGCTTTGGGAGTGGGACAGGCTGGTAAAAATCCTCATTTCTGCCCGGAACAGTCAGATAATAACAAATTAAAATGATTTCAAGGCAAATGAAACCCTGGCAGAGTCACTTCATGACTTTAGGATGGCTGCAGATTAAAACTCAGATTTTTGCCATTTTAACTGTAAATGTTTCCTGAGCTCTGTCACCAGGCCCTGGCAGGGGAGCTGCTCCTGGGGCTGGGAGCAATCAGAGGAATTCTGCATCTGGAGCAAATATTGCCCGAGGAAACTTGGGAGCTGCAAACGTGTCAAGTTCACAAACTCCTCAGGGTGAGTTGTAGCTACTGCTCCAGTGAAACGGGGGCACAGAAATCCTTGGGAAATTAATATTGCTGTGTTAGTCCAGGAAGGGGCTGGAACCTTCATTTCCATCCAATAATTCCCATTTTTGCCAGTAAATCCGTTTTAAATCCTGTCTTTACCCTGCTGGCTTAGTGTGCCTCAGAGCTGAGGAAGATTTTTGCTTAAATTGTCATTAAAATGCCAATACTTTCAATTTTAAATTTCTATAAAGCACTAAAAGCTGCTTTTACTAGAAAAGCACCAATTTTGGGAAACTTTAAATGCCAATTATTGGTAAATGTGTTCCAGGAGTTTTGTAATTTGATGGAAAGGTGGGTGAGGGTCAGACTTCCTATCAGCAATACAGACCATGGGTTTGAGCACTGATTTAATTGCTGGAGTGGCAGTTTGCACTTGAAATGCTGCTGCTTCTTGAATTCTGAATTTAAGCACATCAAATAGATGAAAACCAACAGATGCTCTAACCCTTAGTATTGTGAATTATTGTCAAAAGCTCCCTTATTTCCTGCTCCTGTACTTTTCCTCTTAAGGTTTTCCTGATGTGTTGGGTAATTTGTGATTAGAGCTTGAGGGTTTTTATTATTTGAAACATAATTCTTGCTGTTTCGCAGATATTTGTACAATATTCTCTACACAGTAGTTTTAAGACATGATTAAGTAAGTTTGGAATGATGGTGCATTATTATTATTTACATCACAACATTAAGTGAGTTTCATTTCTCTTTCAAATGCACTTTGTAACAGCTGAGAGTAACTTCAGTGAACTGTAAATTAATAGAGAATAATGTGAATATGGGAAAAGCCTTCATTGGGTGCTTCTCTGGGCCTGCCCGCCCTCCCAGGGCAGAATTCTTCCCAAAATCCCACCCAGCCCTGCGCCGTGTCCTAAAACCCTCTCAGGTGTCTTCGGCAGCCAAGGCAGATAAATGAGCTTCAAAGAAAAGGCGAAATAAATTAAATTTCCATGCTCAGCAGCTGGCACAAGTTCCGCGTCTCCCGTTTTCCACCTTCAGGGTGAATTTTCCCGCGGGTTGTGGAGAGGGAAGAGGTTGAGGTGCCGGACACGGAGCGGGGATGAACGCGCGGCTCCGGCGCCGTGTCCGTCCTGCCCGGAGCGGGGCCAACCCCGCTGTTGCACCCCCGGAGCGGGGTCAGCTCCGCTCCTCCATCCCCTGAGCCCCGGAGCGGGGTCAGCTCCGCTGTTCCACCCCCGGAGCGGGGCCAGCCCCGCTGTTCCACCCCCTGAGCCCCGGAGCGGGCTCAGCCCCGCTGTTCCACCCCCTGAGCTCCGGAGCGGGGTCAGCTCCGCTGTTCCATCCCCTGAGCCCCGCAGCGATTCCTGCCGCTCGCACCGAGGGGCCCTCCCCGCTGAGCTCCGCCACCAACCGCGCTCCTGCCGGCCGAGGGAGGGACCCCGCGAGCCCGGGCTTGCCTCCCGCCGTCCCTTCCCTCAGTTCCGTCCCTGCTCTCCTTCCCTCCCCTCCCTCAGCTCCGCCCGTTCCCGCCCCCGCTCCCGCCATTGCCGCTCGAGAGCCGCGGCCGTTACCGAGCGGAGCAGCGAGAGCGGCTCCAGCGCCGAGCAGAGGAGCCCGGAGCAATTCCATCCCCGAACGGAGCTCCCTGGGAGCGGCTCCATCGCCGAGCAGAGGAGCCCGGAGTGACTCCATCGCGGAGAGGAGGGGCACGGAGCGGCTCCATCGCCAAACGGAGCTCCCCGGGAGCGGCTCCATCGCGGAGAGGAAGGCGAGGCGGCTCCATCCCCGAACGGAGCTCCCCGGGAGCGGCTCCATCGCGGAGAGGAGGGGCACGGAGCGGCTCCATCCCCGAACGGAGCTCCCCGGGAGCGGCTCCATCGCGGAGAGGAGGGGCACGGAGCGGCTCCATCGCCAAACGGAGCTCCCCGGGAGCGGCTCCATCGCGGAGAGGAGGGGCACGGAGCGGCTCCATCCCCGAACGGAGCTCCCCGGGAGCGGCTCCATCGCCGAGCAGAGGAGCCCGGAGCGGCTCCATCGCGGAGAGGAGGGGCACGGAGCAGCTCCGTCGCCGAGCAGAGCTCCAGGGAGCGGCTCCATCGCCCAGCGGAGCTCCCGGGCGGGCGCTGAGGGTCCCCGCAGCCTGAGGGGCCCGGCCCGGTGAGCGCCGCCCTCCCGGGACACCGCGGGGTCGGGGCCGCTTTTCTCCTATTTCATCTCGTTGCTGTCGCTGTGACTCGCAGGGTTCAGGCGTGGATCGTGGATCCCTCTCTCTCCCTGTCTGGATCTCTCTCCCTGTGTGGGTCCCTCTCCCTGTGTGGATCCCTCTCCCGGCCCATCGCTGCCCGTGTCCGGAGCTGCCCGGACAGGTCTGGCTGTGCTCCTCGCTCTGGCCCCGCTGCCCGGGCTGTGCGGGTCAGAACAGGCAAATGCTCGTGGCCAGAAGCTTTGACAGAGTTAAAGGGATGGAGAGTTAATCTTGGCAATGGAATCGAAAGATGGAGGGGGATATAGAACCATGAAATACCCTGAGGGTATTGGAAGGGACCCACAAGGATCCAAACTCCTGGCCGTGGTTTCTACTGCTGTCTTCAAGTTCGGTGTTGAATTCCCAGCACGGGTTCCTATTGTAAAGGTCTTGATTGAAGTGATACCTGTACCAGTCTTGAAACAGCTCTGAGATGGCGGCAGAGTGTGAAAGGTGAGTGAAGATTGCTGTGGATCTCTTAAAGCCAAGGCTGGCACTCAGTTCCTTCTGGCACTCAGGAGCAGAGACAGCCCTGGCTGTGCCCTGGTTTGATTCCCTCTGGCACTCAGGAGCAGAGACAGCCCTGGCTGTGCCCTGGTTTGTGCCCAGCAGTGTCACGGTCCTGCAGGAGGGAGCAGCAGGAGCCTGCAGCTCTCCCTCCGAGGGGGCTCTGCCATTGGAATGGGCTCACAGCCACTTTCCAATGCCAGATTCACCTTTGGATTCCTCCAGGAGAATGGGTGTGGGATTGTGCTCTAAAGCAGTTATTTATCCACTTGCACACTGATGGCTGCTGTGGCAGATGAAGCCAGCATTTCCCAGCTTCCTGCTGCTTTTTTTTTCCCCTGGAAAACTTTTTTGTTCTCCGCTCAACTCTCTGGTGTCTTCTGTGTCCTTTCCGTTGTGTTCCCAGCCTGTTCAATCCAGCCTGCAGGTGGAAATCGATCAGTAAATGAACATTTCCTCCGTGCTGCTGCCAGTTTGCACCTTTTCCTTTGTGCTGCAGCATTTTAAGGAACTCGGTGGTGCCCTGGAGCACAAGCAGCAGCTCTGCTGAGTGCACTGGATGAACTGGACAGGTGCATTTCAGAGAGATACGATCCCCTCGTGGAGGAGGTGGAAAAACTGAAGCTAGGAATGAGTGAGCTGAAGGAGCTGCATTGGCTCTTCAGGAGGAGGAGTCCCTGCTGCTCTTCCTGGAGAAGATGAACGAGCTGCAGCTGTGGCTCCACCTGACCCTGCAGAGATCCATGCTGGGATGGAGAAGGTGCTGCAGGACACGTGGTGTGCAGCTGAGATCAGGCAGGTGCACAGGATCCACACCTGGTCACAAATTCAAACAGAGATCTGCACTCTGGGCTGCTGTCACTGACCACAGGCTGCTCTGCTGATCCTGATCCCACTTGTGTCACTCTGGCACGAGGAACTCTCATCTGGCACCATCCCAGCTCCTCTGGCACATCTCTGGAATTCCTGCTGTGGATTGATCAGGATTCCTGCACCTTCCTGCAGGCCAGAGTGCAGGAGCTGTGCCACTGCCCTGGCCTCCCCCTGGAGCTGGGCAGGAGAATCCTTCCCCACTGCTTGGATTAGATTGAAAACCTCGTGCAGCAGTCCAGCATGATTTTCAATTTCTACTTTGAAGCTGGGCTGTTAAAGCTCTACACCTGTTGGGTTTCTGTATCCTCCCTTTTCTGTATTGCATGGATTTCCTCTGAACCAAAGTCCTGATCCACTTCAGGTGAGGAGAGGTGAGCTTTGCCTTGATCCACAACTGGGGAGTTCAGTCCTTAACATCCTCCTGGAATTCTCTGCCAGAGATCAGGGGCACTGCTGGGCTTCCCCTGCTGGATTTCTCTACCAAAGATCAGCTGTATTGCTGAGCTTCTCCCATAATTCTTGGCAGTTTTGCATTATTTTGCATAATTTTGCAGTAAATTACACTGATTCCTTAAATTGCTGTCTGTGTTTTTGGTGCTGCCTGTGCCCAACCTGATGCATTCTCTCTTTTCATCAATTCACATCTCCCTTTCCTCAATTTTTACATGACATTCAAAATCTGTAATTTATTGATGCTGGGTTCATATCAACAAGATCAAAATTTTAAAATATTTATTTAGAATTTACAAAACGAGGTCTATGATACAAAATGAGACCAGACAAAAACAAAACAGCAGCCATGGGCTGGAAGTTGCTTCCTTCCTATCTCTCAGCTACGCTGCACGCAGGGAGACCAAGCTCCTCCAGCCCTTTCACAGCCAGGGTTTTGGGGTTGGTGGCCACACTCTTGGTGGTGTTCTGGGTTTTATAAATCCCAATCAATCTGTCTGCAATCTCAAACATGTTGTTGCGCAGGCTGATGATGATGAACTGGGCGTTTTTGGTTTGTTCCTGAAACAGAAGGGGTTTGTGTTAGTGCCCAGCATTCCCCAAATCCCCCTGTCCTGTGTGGCACACAAAGCCACCTTCAGAACTGCAGCTGCAGGCAGGGAACTTCCAAATGCTTCCCTGATCTTTGTAGCTGCCCCTAATCTTTGTCAGTTAATAATAACTGAATATTCAGTGTTTAATTACCTGAACTGGAGCTGTGTAAGGGGTTTGCTTTGATTAAATATGCTGAGGGCAGAAGTTTTAAAGGCATGAAAAAAATTAATTACTGCTAATTAAGATATAGATCAAAGACACTGGAAGTGTAAATCCAAGGAACCTTGGGAAATCACAAGCCTGGATCCATGGAGACATCAGCACCAGCTAAAGCTGTGTGTTCTGTGCTTTTGGGGGAAATCTGTGTGATCCAGGGGAGCAGCAGAACTGCAGCAGCCCAGCCCCTGAGTGTGGTGTGCCTGTGTGGCCACTGTGTCCCTCCTGGTCCCTCCTGGAGAGAGGCAGCTGCCACAGGACTCACGTAGATGTAGAAGGCCACGATGGAGACGTTCTTGAAGTCCAGGGCGGCGTCGATCTCGTCCATGAAGTACAGGGGGGTGGGTTTGTAGTGGTGCAGGGCAAACACCAGGGCCAGCGAGCTCAGAGTCTTCTCTCCTCCTGACAGGTTGAAGATTTTCTTCCAGCTTTTCTTGGGAGGCCGGACACTGCAAGAGAGCAACACTGGGGCTGTGAGGAATGCAGACCCTGCCTGAGCCCAGCACGGTGACACAGGGCTGGGCTGTGCCCCACTGCCTTTCCCAGCTCATGGGTTTGTCCTGGGAGCATCCCTGCCATCATCCCCTAGGTGACCTGGGAATGAAGAAGTGCTGGGAAATGAGTCCAAAGCTTTCCAACTGCTTTAGCTCCTGATTTCTCCAGGAGAAAGAAATGAATCTGAGAGCTAAAAACTTGTGCTGTCACTATTTGCCCACACTGAGCCCTTCTTGGTTCACTGATGGTCAGTGAGCATTTACTATAAAAACAAGTTGAAAAAAGGACTATGATGATTAAAACTTAATGGAATATAAAGTATTTTGAGAACCTGAACATGATTCCCTCAGAGAAGGGATCCAGACTGTCCACAAGCTCCAGCTCAGCATCCCCTCCCAGCGTGAGCATCTGGTAGTTCTCCTTCAGCTTGTTGGTGATGACATTAAACCCTGCCATGAATTCGTTCAGCCTCTGTTTCCTCAGCTGTTCAAAGGCCTCTCTGAATTTGTCCCTCTCGCTGGTGATGTTGTCCAGTTCCTCCACGTGCTTCAGGTACAGCTCTTCCTGCAGGGGAAAACAACCAACCCAAGGGCACTGAGAGCAGCTGCAGTGTGAACCTGAACACTTCTCCCACCATTTGAACATTGTTCTCCCCAGCTTGGCTAACAGCCCTGAAACAAAACCCCCAAACTGTCCCTCATTTCCCATCTCTGCTGCTGAGGGAAAACAAAAAACCAATCCTGTGTCAAAATAAAAAATATTTCATCTATTGAATGGTTCACTATCACTGATGTGAGGAGGGAAAATCTGGGTAACTGACTGTCTGTCTAGGCAGGGAAGACTTGACTCTGTTAAATAAACATTCCCAGGAGAATCATGGAATTACTTCGGTTGGAAAAGACTTCAAGATGACTCAGGAAGTCGTTGTCACCTGCACTGATGGTGTGGGAAACAAAAGGCACAGGAAGCTCTAGAAACAACGAGCTGCTAACAACAGGAACAGCGAATTCCAGCTTCCCAAAGCAAGGAGGGAGGGCTGGGCTGTCCCCGGGGATGTCCCAGGCTGTTCCCCAGGATGCCCAGGGCTGGGCTGTCCCCCGGGATGCCCAGGGCAGGGCAGGGCAGTACCCCGGGATGCCCAGGGCTGTCCCCCCAGGGCAGGGCAGGGCTGTTCCCCAGGATGCCCGGGGCTGGGCTGGGCTGTCCCCGGGATGCCCAGGGCTGCCCCCCGGGATGTCCCGGGCTGTCCCCCCGAGGTTGGGCTGTCCCCCGGGATGCCCAGGGCTGGGCTGGGCTGTCCCCAGGGATTCCCAGGGCTAGGCAGGGCTGTCCCCGGGGATGCCCAGGGATGCCCAGGGCTGTCCCCAGGGATGCCCAGGGCTGTCCCCAGGGATGCCCAGGGCTGTCCCCCCGGGATTCCCAGGGCTGTCCCCCCGGGGTTGGGCTGTCCCCGGGATGCCCAGGGCAGGGCTGTCCCCGGGATGCCCAGGGCAGGGCTGTCCCCGGGATGCCCAGGGCTGTCCCCCAGGGCAGGGCAGGGCTGTCCCCAGGATGCCCGGGGCTGGGCTGGGCTGTCCCTGGAGATGCCCAGGGCTGTCCCCCCGGGGCTGGGCTGTCCCCCAGGGCTGTCCCGGGCCGTACCTTTCTCCTGTACTCGGCGATGGCGCCCAGGTTGGGGCGCAGCTGGTGGCGCTGTGCCTCCAGCAGCGCGATCCTCTTGCTGAGCACGTCGGGCTCCTGCAGCGCCTCCAGCTCCTCCTGGCTCAGCACCCGCAGCTGCTCGGGGGCCTCGCCCTCGATGGCGTGCAGGGACAGCTGGGAGATCTGCAAACACAGCCCTGCAGCTTAACACACACCTGGAGCTGCTCTAACGGGAGGTTTTGCTGGGTTAGGACAAGGGGGTTTCTAATCTCCACACGCTTCAAGATTCTTCCCACAGGTCTCTTTGAAATAGGGAGTGAAAAAGAGAATAAATTCCCTTTGTGCTGTTACCCTGCTCCTGCATATCCAGCAATAAGCTGGGATCTGAAGAGGAATTTTCTGCCAAGTCCTGTTTTCTAAGGGGATGGTGATGGTTCATCCTGTGAGATCCACAGAGCAGCTGTGGCTGCCCCTGCACCCCTGCAACTGCCCAAGGCCAGGGCTTGGAGCAACCTGGGATCATGGAAATTTATCCTCATCTGGATATCCTCATCTGAGGGACATCCTCATCTGGGTGAGATCTGAGGTCCCTCCCAGCCCAAACCATTCCACGATTCCCTGGTTTAAGGTTTTGGAACTAAACCATTTCCTACCTCTTTCTGCCAGTATTTAACCTTTCCCTGGTGGGTGGAAATGTGGCTGTCAATTTGTTCAATCTTCAGCTTGATGCTCAGAGCTTCACTTTGCAGGGCATGTTCAGCATCCCGAATAGTTTTCATCTCCTGGAGTAAATTCTTCTGCTCCTCCTGCACTGCTGGCAAAGCTTCCTGAATAGAAAAATGGCAAATACCCCCAAAAGGGCAATACAAAAATGTTACCCCCCTTTTTTGGCTGTAAAGTCTGTTTTTACTTTTTTTTTTTTTTTTCACTTTACTCATGGCCATGGATGGAAACAAATAAATATTCTTACTAACTGATATATATAAATATTCTTAATAACTGATCCTTAAATTCTGGAATGACTGAGAAAATGCTGCAATTTGTATTTTCATTCCAGATCTGGATCAAACAGGTACTACACTCATTTTTAGCTAATTAGAGAAAGACATCAGATCTTAAGATTTATTTAAAAGCATTTCAACCATCCTGGTTTTCCCTCTCTCACAGAAATCTAGATGGGAAATTAAAATGGGAAATTAAACTTTCTTAAAACATAAAACTTTTCCAGTTATCCCCACATAACTGGAAAAGTTTAATGTTTTAAGAAAGTTTTTATATGTAAGAAAAATTTTATGCTTAAGAAACCCAGCAACTTGTTTGGGGAGACCTGGTGTAAATTTTTTCCTAAACTGAGTCAGGATAAATTTCCAGGTGAATATAAAAAATGAAAATACACCATTGCCACGGCCTGGCTGCTCTGCAGAGAATGGGCTATCAGAGGGACACAGGGAGGATTTAACTCCTCTCCCTGATTTCCCAGACTCACCTCAGCCTGCTTGCACTCGTTCATCACCTCGGTGGCTTTGTCCTCCAGGGCTGTCATCTCTGCTGTCAGTTTCTTCATCTCCTTCTCATTCTCCTCCATCTCCCTCTCCGTGCGCTGCACGGCCTCCTCGGATTTCTTCAGGTTCCTGCCCAGGGACAGGGAGCTTTGTGAAGCTCACAGGAAACAATCCAGGAGCACAATCTCACTGGCAGCAAGGAGGAGTGCTGGTTTAGGCACCAGCTCCCACTCTGCAGAGGGATCCAAGCAAAACAAAGCTGTCTGCCTCAGCAGCCAGACCTCACTAAATGACTTTGTTTCTTCTTTCAGGGTTTGGAATCTCTATGGAGTGGTGAGCTCCCATAAAAAATAGATCCCATTTTATTTCCTGACAGAGCTCCTAATAAAATCAGTCCCTTCAGATTTGAACTGCTCCAGCACATCCAATCAAGTGCTCTTTTGGACTTTATCCTGAATATTGCAGTTTAGGCAATATTAAAGAAATAATTCAGGCAAATACTAGAGAAATGCTGATTAAATGTGGCTTTTAAACTATTAGAAACTACAAAATTTGACTTCCCCTTCCCTCCCTGAGCCCCACGTAGCACAGACCCTGAGTGCACTCCAGCCTGAGGCTCCCTGGCTGTACCTGTCTGCAGTCTTGGCTGCCACCTGGGCCTTGGTGATGGCTGAGGAACATTCATCCATTTCCTTGTCAATCTTATCAATTCTGTCCTGCTGAGCCTTCAGTTTCTGGTTGTTGGTGTCCATGATGAGCTGGTGCAGCCGTTTCACCTCCTCCTCCATCTTCCTGGCCTTCTCAGCCACCCGCTCATAATCTGTGTGAGGAGAGGGGGTCAGGGCCCTGTGCCAGCCTGGCACTGCCCACGGGCACCAGGGGGAAGGGACACGGGGGGGGAGGGAGGGGATTTCTGGTGGCAGGGGTTCCAGGTGGAAGGGATTTCTGATGGCAGTGATTTCAAGTGGATGTGATTTCAGGTGGAAGGGATTTCAGATCAAAGTGATTTCAAGTGGATGGGATTTCAGAGGGAAGCGTTTTCAGGTGGCAGGGATTTCAGAGGGAAGGGATTCCAGGTGGATGAGATTTCTGATGGAAGGGATTTCAGGTAGAAGGGATTTCAGATCAAAGTGATTTCAGGTGGAAGGGATTTCTGATGGCAGTGATTTCAAGTGGATGTGATTCCAGGTGGAAGGGATTCCAGGTGGAAGGGATTCCAGGTGGAAGGGATTTCAGATCAAAGTGATTTCAGGTGGAAGGGATTCCAGGTGGAAGCTCTGCTCTGCTCCTCTATTGACAAGTGCACATATTCTCCATTCTGTGATACATCATCAGTTTAACTGTGACAAACTTCAAAACCCTCCCACTTCTTTCTGCCACTGCTCTAGCAAAGCTCTCCTGCCACAGCACCCACTCACCCTGGATTACTGAATGTACACAGAGTCCTTCAGTACACGGGGTGCTCATTAGAGCTCACTCCAAGCTCATTCTCTGTCTTTAATGGGAAGATGCTCAAAAGGTGAATTTTTAGGGACTGGCCACCAGCATTCCCAGGAGCTGTGTGAATGTGTGGTTCCTGTCCCTGCTGAACAGCATCACTGCACAAAAGGGATGTGTTCCCACACACAGTACAGGGATTTATTGTACAGACTCATGGCAGAGCCTGGTTAGAGAGCAAAAACCTTCACTTGCCTTTTATATCAGTGCCTCCTCATTAACAATTCTTACTCCTAATTAAACTAAGTTTCCCAATGAATGTGTGATACAATCACAAAAATCTAAGCAAAGAAACACAGTACTGAAATTCATGTTTACTTTAGCTTGACTAAAACATGAACTTGAGCAATTACAAAGAAAAGGGGTTTTACTTTCTGATCTCTAGAAACACCTTAGAAAAACGAGGTCCCAAACCAAGACAGGGAACTGAAGCACAAACCCAAAGCCATTCCTTCCTCTATTGCTAAAAGAGATTACTACATCTTTTATCTCCAATCCCCTCTCCACAAAATGTACCTTTTTTATAACCATCAAGGACTTTTTCCAACTCCTTCTGTTTGGTTTTGTCTGGAGCAGCAGCAGCGACGTTGGCTTCCAGTTCCTTGATATGATTTTTGAGATCAATTTCTTGCTCAGAAAATCCCTGCAGAGAACACAAACAGAACTGGGCTGGACTCTTGTCCTTGGGAGGTCCCTGAGAGCAGCCAGGGCTGTGTGGGGCAGAGGCTGGGAGTGCTCAGGTTCTCACCTGGATGCTCGCTGTGTATTTCTCTGAGGTGTTCCTCATCTCCCTGATCTCCTGCTGCAGTTTCCTTATGGCTTCCTCCAGCTGGGATTTCTCCTCCTCACACTGCACAGCTCTTTGGGAATCCCTCTGCAGCTGGGATTCCATCTTGCTGATCTACACACAGTGAGAGGATTATTTACTGATCTCACCATGACAAAACCAAGCCAGGGCTCAGCCCTGTGCTCAGTAACTCTTAAAACACAGGAGAAAGTGGAGAGAAAACTTCAGCTTGGGGAGTCTGAGTGCTGGGAACATCAGTGAGAAACAAGAGGAGCAGCTCCAGATTAAAACCTAAATGGAACTCAGAAGGAAAAGCAAACTGCACTGTGCTCTGCCAAAATGGTGTCCAAGCTATCAACGGGAGCACTGAGAGACTGAATTCAGTAATGGGCTGGGCTGTGAACAAACACAGAATAATCCCAGAACCCCTGAGGCTGGAAAAGCCCTCCAGGACCAGGGAGTCAGTCCAGCCTGTGCCTGGTCACCACCTTGTCCCCAGCCCAGAGCACTGAGTGCCACCTCCCAGGATGGGCACTCCCAACCTCCCTGGGCAGCCCCTGCCAGTGACAGCCCTTTAATCCCTGATGCACTTCAAAGCATTCCAACCTCTGCTAACACTGGGTATTTGGGCTTTGTAAACATTAATAATTATCTTCCATCCCAGACTGCTCCTGCTCACGGTGCTTTGAAAGGCACATGTGTGTCAGAACTGCCCAAAGGAAGGAAGGAATTCTGCTGGAATTGCATTTCCATGATGTACTCACCTCTTCTTCAGAGATATCCATCACGACTGAGGAGCCCATTCTGCCCTTCATGACTTTTCCTCCCCCACCAGTCATGGTTCCTACAGAAAAAGGGATGAAAAGAGCTCAGAGAGCTCCCTGGGCTGAGGGAACACCCACAAAGTGCTCCCAGTGGAGCTCAGCTGGGGCTGCAGTACCTGACACCTCGATGATCTGTCCTTGCAGGGTTACCACCCTCCACCTTTTCTCCTTTTGGAATGCTATTCTGGTGGCTTCTTCCAGGTTTTTGGCCACCAGGGTGTCCCTGAGGGCGAAGTAGAATGCGAGGCGAACCTTGGGGTCCTCCACCTTCACCAGGTCAAAGAGCCGTGGCACGTTCTCAGGAGTTGGGATTTTCTGCATTTTCTTCTCCCACACAGCCATCTACACCCACAGAGGAGATCAAGGAATCATCCTGTTATTCTCTGGGATGATCCTGAGGTCATCCTGTTATTCTATGAGATGTTAAGGCTTTAAAAGAAATGTAATTAGACTGCAATTAACAGTACAATGATTTGTTTTCTCACCTTGTCCAGGGCTATAAAGGTGGCAACTCCAATCCCTCCGGCCTTCAGGAAGTTCACACAGGCCTGGGCAGTGTCAATGGTGTCCACAACAATGTGATCCAAGGCTCCACACGAGGAGGAAATGGCCACATCATATTTGTCATCGATGGCTCCCAGGTCTCCCTGAGGATGGAGGGACGAGGGGCAAACACTGATCAGTTGGCACCTGAGCTGCTCCTTGAGTTGTGTCCCAGTAAATCCACGAATGCACTTCTTAAAATCTGAATAAACTGATTTTTCTGAAGCAGAGATAATTCTCCTCGGACAAAAAACTGCAGAATACAAACCCAGCACTTTTACAATTACACTGATGTGCACCAGGAACGAAAAGCTCAGCTCTGAATTTTCAGAACTTTAAACCAACATTGCTTGGAAAGAACTGAAAAATGTTTGATTTTACAGCGAGTCCAGAGGATTTACAGCTCTGCACTCCAAACTCCTGATGCCAGGGAAGTGAGGCATCCCTCTCCAAACTCCTGATGCCAGGGAAGTGAGGCATCCCTCTCCAAACTCCTGATGCCAGGGAAGTGAGGCATCCCTCTCCAAAGTCCTGATGCCAGGGAAGTGAGGCATCCCTCTCCAAACTGCTGATGCCAGGGAAGTGAGGCATCCCACACTTCATCACAGGAACACCACTCAGCTCCTCCAAAGTTCAACACTAGCATTGTAAGAGCCTTCTAGCACTTACCAGCCTTCCATAGAGGCCAGGGATGTTCCCACATTTCTTCTGCTGGAGCAGAGCCTCCAGCACTTTTCCTCGGCTGCGACTCTGTGCCAAGGAACTTTTGGCTTCCTCCACTTTTCGGCGCAGGTTCCGCACGAGATCCTTGGCCCCGGATTCTTCCCTTCCCAGCTTCTCCAGAGCATTCTCTTTCTGGGGGTCAAAGACATTGATTGGCTCAGCCTCCCAAAATCTATTGAATTCAGGCAGCCTTCAATGCATGGTTGTGCTCTTTGGGGAATGATTGAGGAGCAAGAAATGAAATTCAAAAATGGTTTGGGTTGGGAGGGACAATAAAGCTCTGCCAGTGCCACCCCAGCCATGGCAGGGACACCCAGGCTGCTCCAAGCCCTGTCCAGCCTGGCCTTGGACATTCCCAGGGATGCAGGGGCAGCCACAGCTGCTCTGTGCCAGGGTCTCAGCACCCTGAGAAGGCTCAGGAATGCAGCCACATCTCAGTGTCAAATTAAATCCGGTCCCTTTCAGGGATGCGTAGGATTTAAGTCAACATTGGCTTAACAAAGTAAGCCTGAAATCCAGAATTTGCTCCACCAGCAAAGTGAGTATTAGAAAGCAGCTTTTCAGTGATGTTTCAGAGGAGATGGGTCATGGTTTATTTTCACCACGATTATTGCCAAAGAGAAGAGTGAGCCTTTGCTTTGTGTGTGACTCAATGAGAAGGGAAAGTCAAGTCTCACCTCCCTGAGCTGCTGCTCAGCCTGGGGTAATTTGCCAGCGATGTCTTTGATGGCAGCTTTCCTTTCCTGCAGGGTGCTGGAGGTGCTGCCCAGGGCCTCCTGGGCCTGGCTGAGGCGGGCCAGGGCAGAGTTGTACTTGCTGAGGTAGAGCTCCAGCTCTGACTGCGCTATCTCCATGCTGGAGCGGCTCTCGGACACCTCCTTGCTGAACTCCATCAGCTCCTTCTCCTTGCCCTGCAGGACACAGGGACAGCTCAGCTGGGCACAGGGAGCACCCCATGGCATGGGCTGGGCACAGGGAGCACCCCATGGCATGGGCTGGGCACAGGGAGCACCACATGGCATGGGCTGGGCACAGGGGACACCCCATGGGATGGGCTGGGCACAGGGAGCACCACACGGGATGGGATGGGCTGGGCACAGGGAGCACCACATGGCATGGGCTGGGCACAGGGGACACCCCATGGGATGGGCTGGGCACAGGGAGCACCACACGGGATGGGCACAGGGAACACCACACGGGATGGGATGGGCACAGGGAACACCCCATGGCATGGGCTGGGCACAGGGAGCACCCCATGGCATGGGCTGGGCACAGGGAACACCCCATGGCATGGGCTGGGCACAGGGAGCACCCCATGGCATGGGCTGGGCACAGGGAGCACCCCATGGCATGGGCTGGGCACAGGGGACACCACATGGGATGGGCTGGGCACAGGGAGCACCCCATGGGATGGGATGGGCACACGGAGCACCACATGGCATGGGCTGGGCACAGGGAGCACCACATGGCATGGGCTGGGCACAGGGGACACCCCATGGGATGGGCTGGGCACAGGGAGCACCACACGGGATGGGCACAGGGAACACCACATGGCATGGGATGGGCACAGGGAACACCACACGGGATGGGATGGGCACAGGGAGCACCACATGGCATGGGATGGGCACAGGGAACACCACATGGCATGGGATGGGCACAGGGAGCACCACATGGCATGGGATGGGCACAGGGAACACCATGGGATGGGCTGGGCACAGGGAACACCCCATGGGATGGGATGGGCACAGGGGACACCCCATGGGATGGGCACAGGGAGCACCCCATGGGATGGGCTGGGCACAGGGAACACCCCATGGGATGGGCACAGGGGACACCCCATGGGATGGGCACAGGGAGCACCCCATGGGATGGGCTTCTCCAGCCCTGCCAGCAGGAAACACTTCTGCTCTCTGGGAGGAGCAGCCTTGCTTCATTAATCAACATGAACGGCTGGGAATTTAACAAGGCTTTTCCTAATTATCAACAATGTCAGGGAGGTATCACAGAGCATTTCCATACAAGCTTTGGATGGTTTTCTCAAAGGTGGGAGGAGCCCTACACATTGAGCTAAATGACAGCTCAAATCCATGGAGAATCCACCTTTTCAATTTACAGGATAAATTTCCAGCCTGCAGGTACTGAACAACACCACCAAGAGCCAAACGTTAAAGTAGTTGTTCATTAATTCACAGACAGTGTGGGAAAGGCTGGGAACAGATCATTCCAGAATATCTTTATTTATTTAAGCAACACCATTAGCTTAAATGTTTTGGTGGCAGCAAATCAGAGTGTATTATTTATAAATCTATGAATGAGCTACTTGATGATGTTGGAGCACTCAAAAAGCAGCCAAGGCTTTAGCTGTAATTATTAATTTAAGATCATTTCCCACCGAGGCTCCTCTGAACTACCCTGAGGAACAGTGCAGTTGTCAATAAATGGCATTTCACAAGTGCCTGCTGCTGCTTTCCTCCAGAAGAGGGAAGTTACAGCAGGTGGGTGATTCCTGCTTGTCCAAACCTCTTTTTCCTTCTGGATGCCCTTGGTCTCCTCCTGCAGGCTGGCCATGACCTGCCTGAGCTTGGCCTCCTCCTTGTCCTTGGCCTTTGCCAGCTGCTCCCTCTTGGCCGTGGCGTCCTCGATGGCCTTGGCACTGCTGGAGGGGACGTTCCTCAGCTCCTCCACCTGCACGGGACAGGACCCTGAGCCTCCTGTGCCACTGGGCAGCAACTCCTGAACCCCTGCTGCACCCAAAGCCAGCACAAGAGCTGCAGTGACCCAGGGGATGGCACAGCTCCAGGAGTTAACCCCACTCAGTTACCCAGGGATGGCACAGCTCCATGAGTTAACCCCACTCAGTTACCCAGGGATGGCACAGCTCCATGAGTTAACCCCTCAGTGACCCAGGGATGGCACAGCTCCATGAGTTAACCCCACTCAGTTACCCAGGGATGGAAGAGCTCCATGAGTTAACCCCACTCACAGCTCCGTGACCCAGGGATGGCACAGCTCCATGAGTTAACTCCTCTCACAGCTCCATGAGTTAACCCCTCAGTGACCCAGCTCCATGAGTTAACCCCACTCACACCTCCATGAGTTAACCCCACTCAGTGACCCCAGGGATGGCACAGCTCCATGAGTTAACCCCTCAGTGACCCAGGGATGGCACAGCTCCATGAGTTAACCCCTCAGTGACCCAGCTCCATGAGTTGACCCCACTCAGTGACCCAGGGGATGGCACAGCTCCATGAGTTAACCCCAAAGTGACCCCAGGGGATGACCCAGCTCCATGAGTTAACCCCAAAGTGACCTCAGGAATGACCCAGCTCCATGAGTTAACCCCACTCAGTGACCCCAGGGGATGGCACAGCTCCATGAGTTAAAGTGACCCAGGGGATGGCACAGCTCCATGAGTTAACCCCACTCAGTGACCCCAGGGGATGGCACAGCTCCATGAGTTAACCCCACTCAGTGACCCCAGGGGATGGCACAGCTCCATGAGTTAAAGTGACCCAGGGGATGGCACAGCTCTATGAGTTAACCCCACTCAGTGACCCAGGGGATGACCCAGCTCCATGAGTTAACCCCACTCACAGCTCCATGAGTTAACCCCTCAGTGACCCCAGGGATGACCCAGCTCCATGAGTTAACCCCTCAGTGACCCAGGGGATGGCACAGCTCCATGAGTTAACCCTACTCAGTGACCCCAGGGATGACCCAGCTCCATGAGTTAACCCCTCAGTGACCCAGCTCCATGAGTTAACCCCACCCATGGCTGATCACTGCAGTGAGTGATTAGCAAACAAAACCTCAGGCTGATTTAATGGGTTAAAATATCTAATTAAAACAATTCCAACCCCATTTTCCACCTTCTTTGTGCCCTTCCCATTTTCTCCATAATTTATTGCACTTTTCCAAGCCAATCCAGCTGATCCAAGCCCTTACCTTTTCCTTGTCCTTTTGAAGCTGCTTCTCCAGTTTCTTAGCCTTGCTCTTGGCATGTTTGAGTTTCTCCCTCACTTTCACATCCTGCAAATCCAACTGAGTGAATTTTTCTTTATTTTCCTCTATGAACTTTGTAATTTTATTGCATTTCCTGGAAAAAAAAGAAAAAAGAATTATTTATTATAGTATAAAAATAAGACTTATTAAGGTTGTTTTAATAACTCAACACTGAGAAGTTAAGCTAATATTACTCAGGTTTTGTGATTAACAAAATCAAATATTCACTATATTCCCAGTATTTTCCCTGGAAAAACCATGTTCCAACAGAAAAAGATAACTACTCAAGCAATATTAATTTAAACATCTTTTCAGAAATTTTCATTTTTTTCTTGACAGAATTGATAATTCCCATCTCTCCCCAGTATTCCCTGAGGATGAGCAGGTCAATATTGCAGCTGGGTTGGGGATCAGCACCCAGGCAAAGCAATTTTAAGAAACCCAATTTATGCAGAAATGATTCATGAGGAAACCAGGGGAAAATTCCCAAATTTGTTCCCTAAGCATTAGGGTTGTAAATCTACAAAGCATTTACTATTTCTTTTTTTGTACAGTCAATATAAAGAAATATTTAAAATCTATTAAAAAGATCAAACATTTCCTTGTTGTAATTGTGAACCTTACCTAGAACCAAATCAAACCTATGTGAATTTGCTTTAATTAATTTTTGTACATTTAATTAAATTTTGTGCATTTAATTTAAATGCTTCTTTGTGTATTTAGATGTACCAGAAGAGACTCTGGTCATCAGATAATTTAATTTTTTGGTGGCAAACATGTAAAGTACTCACTTTTCAAGTTCTTTCAAAGCTTTATTCTTGGTTTTTGTTTCCTCAGCAAGTTTACTGCTTTTCTCATTAATACTTTTAGTTTCTTCATTAATTTTCTCCTTCTGCATTTCCAGGTCTTTAATTCGTTTCTTTAGGTCATGGCTAGGAAAATAAAACAATAAATCCTCACTTTTCTCCATCTTCACAATGAATCTCTAGTTCCCATTCTCAGTGTAACAACAGAATTACATAAAATATGAAAAATTAACAATAATTTGGAGTTAGAAATGGAAAATATTTCTAATTAGAGATACTGAAGCAAAGTTTGACAGCAGCTCCACCACGTTAAAGCCAACCCAAACCCTGAGAATCACTTACATGTAATATTGACACATCTGATTCTTTTCCTTAAATATTTGGTTTTCCAGGCAAAGGAACTCAATGGCTTTATTCTTGTCCTCTTCCAAGGCATCTTTTTCTTTCTCCACCAGTTTCACTCGATTTAACTGCAGAAAACAGAGGGGCAGAGCTGAGGCAGGGCCAGCACTACAGGGGGAAATCATGAGGAGAAAATTCCAAACCCTTTGTAGGACATGAAGCCTCTGGAAAAATGGTATCAGCAATTACCTCTGCAAGGCAATTTTATGGTGATTTCCTTTATCTCAGCCTTCTCACTGGCCATTTTTAATTTAATTCCTACACCTACAGGTGATGTTTGTTTTTAAAACAAGTCTGCTACAAGATTTGCCATGGACACATACAGGAAAATAAACTGATTTTATTTAGAGCTTAATCCTTTTAGCACTCAATACACCAATGCTACAAAAGTAAGATTTTTAAGGGTAGCAGTGATGCCTTGAGAGGCTGCCCTGGAGCAGAATCCCAGAATAAAGCAGGGATTTATCCAAAGCATCTCCTGCATGGATCCACCTTGGGCAGCACCAGAGCCCAGCCAGGGCTGCACCCAAGATGAACCCAAATGGCCCCAAAATGCACAAAATGTAGCCAAGATGAACCCAAATGGCCCCAAAATGCACAAAATGCACCCAAGATGAACCCAAATGGCCCCAAAATGCACGAGCGCTGCCGGGGTCTGTCCCTGGGATCAGCTCTGCTCCATTTGCATCTTGCAGTTCATTGTCCCATTGCAGCTTTAGCCCAGGCAGTCCCACCCTGCTTGTTTTTCTCTCTGCAGCCCACGGGGTTTGTGCTCTTGGGCTGAGATTTGGATCATTTGTCCTTGGTGCCCAGCTGGAGCAGGGATTGTTTTGTCTCCCTACTGTGAGGAGTAATATGAAGTAACACCTCTAATATAAGGCTCAGACCCACCCACTAAAGCAGCACAGAATGTGAAACAGAAAAGCTAAACCTGAGGCATCAGCACTAATTCTGTGTATTCTGAATTCCCCACATGGCTGTGAACAGAAATGCTGGGATTTGTTTGGGATGCCTCAGGAGTTCACAGAATCACTGGGTTGGAAGAGACCTTCAAGATTGAGTCCAACCCAGCCCCAACACCTCAACTCAACCCTGGCCCCCAGTGCCACATCCAGGCTTTGTTAAACACACCCAGGGATGGGGACTCCACCACCTCCCTGGGCAGCCATTCCAGAACTTTATCACTCTTTCTGTAAAAACATTTTCCTGATACCCAACCACTATTTCCCTTGGTGCAGCTGGAGGCTGTGTGCTCTGGTTGTGTCAGTGCTGCTGGAGGCAGAGCCCAGCCCAGCTGAGCACAGGCCCCTTTCAGGAGCTGTGCAGAGTGACCAGGGCACCCCTGAGTTCCTTTTCTCCAGGCTCCCTCAGAGGCTGCTCCCAGGGTTGGTGCTGCAACCCTCAGTGGCTGCTCCCACCCCACCAGCCCCTCCCAGGGTCAGTTCCATACCCAGGGGTCACTCCCAGGGTTGGTTCCATACCCAGGGGTCGCTCCCAGGGCTGGTTCCATACCCAGGAGCTGCTCCCAGGGTTGGCACTATAGCCCTCAGTGGTTGCTCCCAGGGCTAGGCCCACCCCAGCAGCCCCTCCCAGGATCGGTTCCATACCCAGGGGTTGCTCCCAGGGTTGGTTCCATACCCAGGAGCTGCTCCCAGGGCCGGTTCCATACCCAGGAGTTGCTCCCAGGGTTGGTTCCATACCCAGGAGTTGCTCCCAGGGTTGGTTCCATACCCAGCAGCCCCTCCCAGGGTTGGTTCCATACCCAGCAGCCCCTCCCAGGGTTGGTTCCATACCCAGTGGTTGCTCCCAAGGTCGGTCCCACCCCCAGCCCCTCCCAGGGTCGGTTCCATACCCAGGGGTTGCTCCCAGGGCTGGTTCCATACCCAGGAGCTGCTCCCAGGGTTGGCACTGCAGCCCTCAGTGTTTGCTCCCAGGGCTGGGCCCACCCCAGCAGCCCCTCCCAGGGTCGGTTCCATACCCAGGGGTTGCTCCCAGGGTCGGTTCCATACCCAGGAGTTGCTCCCAGGATCGGTTCCATACCCAGGAGCTGCTCCCAGGGCTGGTCCCATACCCAGGAGCTGCTCCCAGGGTCGGTTCCATACCCAGGGGTTGCTTCCATACCCAGGGGTCACTCCCAGGGTCGGTTCCACACCCAGGGGCTGGTCCCAGGGTCGGTGCCACCCCCAGCCCCTCCCAGGGCCGGTCCCACACCCGCAGCCCCTCCCAGGGCCGGTGCCACCCCCAGCCCCTCCCAGGGCCGGTGCCACCCCCAGCCCCTCCCAGGTCCCACACCCCCAGCCCCTCCCAGGGCCGGTGCCACCCCCAGGAGCCCCTCCCAGGGCCGGTGCCACCCCAGCCCGTGTCACCTTCTCCCCTCGCTGCTCGTTGAGCAGCTCCACCCTGCGGCACAGGGTGTGGATGGGCTCCTTGAGCCGCGCCGAGCCGATCAGATCCTCCAGGTACTCCAGCATCCCCTCGTCGTGCTCCGTCTGCCCCTTGGGCTTCATCATGGCAATCTGCTCCACCTCCCCCTGCCAAACAAGAGTCAGTTTGGTTTTTTGTTTTGTTTTTTTTCTGGGATGGGAAAAGTATTCTGAAAAAAAAATCTATGGAATGAGTATGAGATATAATAAAAAAAAGAATAAAAGAAGGCAGCAATTAAAATTATTCAAACTGGATCGTTAAGGTTGGAAAAGATCTCCAAGTCCAACCTTCACATTTATTTGGGAAAACAAAGATCATTATGAAGAGAAATTTCCAAGGTGAAATGGAGCCACCTTTCAGGTCTGACTGTTGTTCATTCTCTAAAGATTCAAAATGTGCTTCCACAACCTAAAAAGGGAAGAATAAAGCAGGTCCTTGGCAAGAGAGTTTAATCAGGATTGAAGTCCCTGAAGAGTCTCTTTAGAAACAGAAAGTCCATAAAATCCTGCCTGATGGATGAACTGGAATTGGAATTAATTTAATTGAGGCTTCCCTGGTGGAGAAAGAAAAGGATTCTTTAGGTATGAGGGTTCCTTGTGTAATTTCCCTTTATGTACTGCATTAATTCCAAGTAATTTAGGTGGTATTAGAAATAATTTCAATTTTCAGAAATAAGACTTAGAAAGGATTAAACAGAGCCAGTGACAAGGACAGTTTGTGTTACTGAAAACCCAACTCTTCTTTTTATTTGCTGCACATCTCAAAAAGCAAAACAATTTGTGAATAACTGCTGCTGGATTGTGTAAAACCTCAATTTGCTCCCTTTCCACCAAAGTGTGGATTCTGTCCCCAAACTGCCTGTCAGCTCCTGGGGAGCAATCTGTGCAACCTCCCCAGCCATTGTGGGATGGCAGAAATCCTCCTCCTCCTCCTCCTGCCACTGCAGCATTTCCTCTGTTTGCATCCATGAGAAACAACCACAGCACAGACTGAGCTCAGGGCTGGAAACCACAAACCCGCCTTGGATTTAACAGGGGAAATGGCAATTATGGACAAGCAAGGAATGAATCAAATTCCTGATATTTGGCTAAATAGAATTAACCACCTGTAAGAAAGATGAAGCTGCAGTTGTGGGGTTTCTCTGTAAGAAAGATGATGGTGCAGTTGTGGGGTTTTTCTATAAGAAAGATGATGGTGCAGTTGTGGGGTTTCTCTATAAGAAAGATGATGCTGCAGTTGTGGGGTTTCTCTGTAAGAAAGATGATGGTGCAGTTGTGGGGTTTTTCTATAAGAAAGATGATGGTGCAGTTGTGGGGTTTCTCTATAAGAAAGATGATGCTGCAGTTGTGGGGTTTCTCTGTAAGAAAGATGATGGTGCAGTTGTGGGGTTTTTCTATAAGAAAGATGAAGCTGCAGTTGTGGGGTTTCTCTGTAAGAAAGATGATGCTGCAGTTGTGGGGTTTCTCTGTAAGAAAGATGATGGTGCAGTTGTGGGGTTTTTCTATAAGAAAGATGAAGCTGCAGTTGTGGGGTTTCTCTGTAAGAAAGATGATGCTGCAGTTGTGGAGTTTCTCTATAGCTCTCTAATTAACTCGCTGAGTTCTTGAATTATTTTCAAGAATTCAGAAGCTGTGCTGGAGAAGCTCCAGGGTGCCTGAACTGAGACCTTCCAGGGCCTGAGGGAGCTGCAGGGAAGATGGAGAGACACAGGGAATGGGGCAGGGCTGGGTGGGAGATTGGGAATTGGGAATTGTCCCTGGCACAGCTGTGGGTGCCCCTGAGTCCCTGGCAGTGCCCAAGGCCAGGTTGGACATTGGGGTTTGGAGCACCTGGGACAGTGGGAGGTGTCCCTGCCATGGCTGGGGTGGGCCTGGGTGGGATTTAAGGTCCCTTCCCACCCAAGCCATGCCATGATTCCACATTTCCATACCCCCAAACCTTTGGGAAGGTTCTACCCTCAGTGCAGGAGCTCTGAATGGAATCACAAACCCAATCCCAGCTCTGCAGCAGCCACTTCCATGCAGGAACTCTTCCATATTTTCCAGCCCTGCACCAGGCACACACATCCCAGCAGCTCCCACAGAATTCCCAGGAATTCTGGAATCCACCAGGAATCTCATCTGGGAAATCATCTCCAAGCCATCAGCAGAGCCCTGGGCAAATCAGGACAAACCTGCCTGGAGACCAGGCTGGAAAATATGGAAAGTTCTTCCATGGAAGTGGCTGCTCTGGTGAAAAGCATGAGGAATAAATTCCTGCAATATGGAACCTGTGTTTCTTTGCACAGCTGAATAATTCACTGCTGTGATGTTTAAGATACTGCCTCAATTGAAGAATTTAATTTTCTGTTGTACCTAAGTAAAGAGGAAAAGTTTAAAAGAAGTTTCAGGAGTGGCAACACCAGCAGCACGCTCCAGCACTGGTTTAAAATTCTGAATTTTCCCACAACCTCTGTTTTCTGTAAAAGCAGGAACAGCTGATCCTCTCAGCACAGCTCTAACCTGAGCCTTTCTGCCACATATGGACTGGAGCTTTTAACAAGGTTTTTAATATTGGAGTTTTGAACAAGGTTTTTAATATTGGAGTTTTTACCATTGGAGTTTTTACCATTGGAGTTTTTAAAGAGGTTTTTAACATTGGAGTTTTTAACGAGGTTTTTACCATTGGAGTTTTTAACGAGGTTTTATCATTGGAGTTTTTAACAAGGTTTTTAACGTTGGAGTTTTTACCATGGGAGTTTTTAACGAGATTTTTAACATTGGAGTTTTTACCATTGGAGTTTTTACCATTGGAGTTTTGAAAGAGGTTTTTAACATTGGAGTTTTTAACATTGGGGTTTTTACCACTGGAGTTTTTACCACTGGAGTTTTTAACGAGGTTTTTACCATTGGAGTTTTTAAAGAGGTTTTTACCATTGGAGTTTTTACCACTGGAATTTTTAACAAGGTTTTACCATTGGAGTTTTTAACGAGGTTTTTAACACTGGAATTTTTACCATTGGAGTTTTTACCATTGGAGTTTTTACCATTGGAGTTTTTACCCTTGGAGTTTTTACCCTTGGAGTTTTTACCCTTGGAGTTTTGAAAGAGGTTTTTAACATTGGAGTTTTTAACGAGGTTTTTAACACTGGAATTTTTACCATTGGAGTTTTTACCATTAGAGTTTTTACCATTAGAGTTTTTACCATTGGAGTTTTTACCACTGGAGTTTTTACCACTGGAATTTTTAACAAGGTTTTTACCATTGGAGTTTTTACCATTGGAGTTTTTACCACTGGAGTTTTTACCACTGGAGTTTTTTACCACTGGAGTTTTTACCACTGGAATTTTTAACAAGGTTTTTACCATTAGAGTTTTTACCATTGGAGTTTTTACCACTGGAGTTTTTACCACTGGAGTTTTTACCACTGGAGTTTTTACCACTGGAGTTTTTACCACTGGAGTTTTTAACAAGGTTTTTACCATTGGAGTTTTTACCATTGGAGTTTTTACCACTGGAGTTTTTACCACTGGAGTTTTTACCACTGGAGTTTTTACCACTGGAGTTTTTTTACCACTGGAGTTTTTTTACCACTGGAGTTTTTAACAAGGTTTTTACCATTGGAGTTTTTTTCCCACTGGAGTTTTTTTCCCACTGGAGTTTTTTTCCCACTGGAGTTTTTTTACCATTGGAGTTTTTTTCCCATTGGAGTTTTTTTCCCACTGGAGTTTTTCCCACTGGAGTTTTCCCCAGGTTTCTGAGTGCCTGCTCCAGGGAAGCTGTGCCCTGCCCCTGAGGCTGTGTTCCAGAACATTCCCTGGGGGACGCTCCCCAGCCCCGTGTCCCATCAGGAGCACAGACCTCCACAATTGGCAATTTCTGATTTATCTAAAAGCAGAAAATCTCTCCCTCATTTCCTCCCCACTCCCTGGAAGTGTTCCCACGTTGTTTCCACACAGCAGCAGCTGAAAAACCTGAATTTCCTTGGAATTTCCTGGAATTTCCTGAAAACGGAATTTCCTTCCTGGCAGCCTCATCTTACCACAGAATAAAGCTGAGCTCCAAATACAAAATAAAAGCAGTTAGAAAATACATTAAATAAATCCAGTTAGAAAATATACCAAATAAATCCAATTAGAAAATATATCAAATAAAATCAGTTAGAAAATACAGCCAATAAAATCAGTTAGAAAATACATCCAATGAAACCAGTTAGAAAATATATCAAATAAACCAGTTAGAAATACATCAAATAAATCCAGTTAGAAATACATCAAATAAAACCAGTTAGAAAATACACCCAATGAAACCAGTTAGAAAATAAATCAATAAAACCAGTTAGAAAATATATCAAATAAACCAGTTAGAAAATATATCAAATAAATCCAGTTAGAAAATACCACATAAAACCAGTTAGAAAATACATCAAATAAAACCAGTTAAAAAATATATCAAATAAAACCAGTTAGAAATGCATCAAATAAAACCAGTTAGAAAATACACCAATAAAACCACTTAGAAAATACATCAAATAAAACCAGTTAGAAAATACATCAAATAAATCCCTGCACTAAGATGAGAGGAGAATATTTTAATTCAGTTTATCAAATATATTCTACTAAAAAATCACTATAATGATATATGTATATATATATTTATTTATTTATATATATATAGCCCCATTATAATCCCGTATATATAAATATATATATGTGTGTATATATATATTTATATCTATTTTTATAT
Source organism: Setophaga petechia (assembly GCA_024362935.1). Lineage (NCBI taxonomy): Eukaryota > Metazoa > Chordata > Aves > Passeriformes > Parulidae > Setophaga > Setophaga petechia. The sequence goes on along the minus strand of JANCRA010000192.1, from coordinate 95,064 downwards.
ATATGAATATATATTTTTATATATATATACATTATATTTATTAGATAATACATAATATATAATATATAATATATATTATATATATTGTATATAATATATATATTTATATATATATTTATATATATATCATATATATTCCCATATATATTTATATATATGTATATATATATACATATATATATGTATATATATAAATATATATATATAAATATATATATATTTCAGTTATATATTTAAATATATTCAGTTATATAAACTCAGCTTTCAAATTTTACCCTAAAAATCATCAAAATCAGCAAAAAACCACTGTAAAATAGGGGCTGAAAGGGGAAAATAAGCAAAAATAAATGAAAGAGGCTTCTAAAAATCAAATATTTTCCATTTCAGAATCCTTCATTTTTTTAATATTATTTTTTAATATTATATTTTGAATATTCTTCATATTTTTCCCCAAAATCCAGAGTATAAATGAAATATTTTAATTACACCTTATTGGTATAGTCAAAAAGCAGAGATTTAGAACTTATTTTAAATAATAATTGGTTCAATTTAGTTTAATTAAATTCTTAGTTTTGCTGCTAAAAAAGCCAAATAAATCTGTTAATTATCCTTTCAATTTGAAATTATTTGAAAATGCAATCCTTGTGATAACAATCCACAGCCTTAGATGGTTTTATTTCCTTTTAACTCTAAATTTTAACTTTTAACTCTAAATTTTAACTGTAAATTTTAACTTTTAACTGTAAATTTTAACTATAAATTTGAACTTCTAACTAAAAAAATTAACTTTTAACTGTAAATTTTAACTTTTAACTCGAAATTTTAACTTCTAACTGTACATTTTAACTATAAATTTTAACTGTAAATTTTAACTTTAACTATAATTTTTAACTTTTAACTATAAATTTTAACTGTAAATTTAAACTTCTAACTTTAAATTTTAAAAGTTTAAATTTAGAGTTAGAAGTTAACTCTAAATTTTAACTTTTAACTCTAAATTTTAACTATAAATTTTAACTTCTAACTCTAAATTTTAACTGTAAATTTTAACAGTAAATTTTAACTTTTAACTAAAAATTTTAACTTCTAACTGTAAATTTTAACTTTTAACTCTAAATTTCTTTTAACTGTAAATTTTAACTTTTAACTATAGATTTTAACTTTTAACTAAAAATTTTAACTTTTAACTCAAAATTTTGCCTTTTAACTCTAAATTTCAACTTTTAACTCCAAATTTTAACTGTAAATTTTAACTTTTAACTGTAAATTTTAACTTCTAACTGTAAATTTTAACTTTTTTTTAACTTTTAACTCTAAATTTCAACTTTTAACTAAAAATTTTAACTTCTAACTCTAAATTTTAACTGTAAATTTTAACTTTTAACTCTAAATTTTAACTAAAAACTCTAAATTTTAACTCTAAATTTTAACTTTTAACTGTAAATTTTAACTTTTACCTAAAAATTTTAACTTCTAACTCTAAATTTATCTTTTAACTGTAAATTTTAACTTTTAACTATAGATTTTAACTTTTAACTAAAAATTTTAACTTTTAACTCAAAATTTTACCTTTTAACTCAAAATTTCAACTTTTAACTCCAAATTTTAACTGTAAATTTTAACTTTTAACTGTAAATTTTCACTTTTACCTAAAAATTTTAACTTTTTTTTAACTTTTAACTCTAAATTTCAACTTTTAACTAAAAATTTTAACTTCTAACTCTAAATTTTAACTTTTAACTGTAAATTTTAACTTTTAACTCTAAATTTTAACTAAAAACTCTAAATTTTAACTATAAATTTTAACGTTTAACTGTAAATTTTAACTTTTACCTAAAAATTTTAACTTCTAACTCTAAATTTATCTTTTAACTGTAAATTTTAACTTTTAACTATAGATTTTAACTTTTAACTAAAAATTTTAACTTTTAACTCTAAATTTTAACTTTCAACTAAAAATTTTAACTTTTAACTCTAAATTTTAACTGTAAATTTTAACTTTTAACTGTAAATTTTGACTTTTAACTCTAAATTTTGACTTTTAACTGTAAATTTTGACTGTAAATTTTAACTAAAAATTTTAACTTTTAACTAAAAATTTTAACTATAAATTTCAACTGTAAATTTTAACTTCTAACTGTAAATTTCAACTTCTAACTATAAATTTTAACTGTAAATTTTAACTTTTAACTGTAAATTTTAACTATAAATTTTAAGTTTTAACTGTAAATTTTAACTTTTACCTAAAAATTTTAACTTCTAACTCTAAATTTTAACTGTACATTTTAACTTTTAACTCTAAATTTTAACTTCTAACTGTAAATTTTAACTGTAAATTTTAACTTTTAACTGTAAATTTTAGGATTTGGGGGTTGCAGTTGTGCTGTCTCACTCTGTGGAAAGTGTTGCCACATTTCCCAAGTGGAAATTCTGAATTTTGGCCAGTCAGATCAGGGGATTTCACTTTCAAAAAGCAAAGAAAAAGGCCCTGCCCTGTCAGAAATGCTAAAAAAGGCAGAAAATCTCTGAGACAAAGGCTGAAGTGAAATATGAAAATAATTATGGTGGGAAAGTTCTGGTTTATAGAGAATATTTGCTGAATATTTGCTTTACTTGCCTTTATTTCCCTTTGGAGGGTGGAAAATCTGAATTTCAGCTTTAGGAAATAAAGGGATGCTCCCCTCATGGAAACAATTTGTGGGAGAGGAAAACAAACCCCATTTTGGGGGAAAAAATAGAAAATAAATGAAATAAAAATAGAAAATAAATGAAATAAAAATAGAAAATAAATGAAATTATCAATATTCTCCTCCAAATGTTCCCATTCCCTGCTCTCACTGAGCTTTGGGGGGGTGGAAAATCTGAATTTCAGCTTTAGGAAATAAAGGGATGCTCCCCTCATGGAAACAATTTGTGGGAGAGGAAAACAAACCTCATTTTGGGGGAAAAAATAGAAAATAAATGAAATAAAAATAGAAAATAAATGAAATTATCAATATTCTCTTCCTGCTCCCAGTGTTCTCTCACTGAGTTTTGAAGGGTGGAAAATCTGAATTTCAGCTTTAGGAGAAAAAGGGATGCTCCCCTCACTGAAACAATTTGTGGGAGAGGAAAACAAACCACATTTTGGGGAAAAAATAGAAAATAAATGAAATAAAAATAGAAAAGAAATGAAATAAAAATAGAAAATAAATGAAATTATCAATATTCTCCTCCAAATGTTCCCATTCCTGCTCTCAGTGTTCTCTCACTGAGCTTTGGGGGGTGGAAAACCTGAATTTCAGCTTTAGGAGAAAAAGGGATGCTCCCCTCACTGAAACAATTTGTGGGAGAGGAAAACAAACCCCATTTTGGGGAAAAAATAGAAAATAAATGAAATTATCAATATTCCAAATGTTCCCATTCCCTGCCTCAATGTTCTCTCACTGAGTTTTGGAGGGTGGAAAACTTTAATTTCCAGTTTTAGGAGAAAAGGGGATACTCCCCTCATGGAAACAATTTGTGGGAGAGGAAAACAAACCTCATTTTGGGGGAAAAAAATAGAAAATAAATGAAATAAAAATAGAAAATAAATGAAATTATCAATATTCTCTTCCTGCCCTCAGTGTTCTCTCAGAGTTTTGGGGTCTCTGGCCCAGCACTCCCACCCTGCCTCATCCTGCACTTTACATTTCTCCCTTCTGCAAAATGAGATTGCAGAAGAATTGTATTTAAAAAGAAAGATTAAAATGATGTATTTACTCCAAGTTGTTTTCTTGGAGGTGCTTCTTGCCCCATCCTGAGGCAGAAAATGTTAAATACAGTTAAAATAAAATAAAATAAAGTGTTGGAGGAAATAATTCACTGCCATGGGACCTGCAGACAGAGATATTCTCTTTTTGTGGGTGGAGCTGTAGAAAGGATGCACAGAAAGCCTGCAGGAAGTGAGGCAAGCACAGCACCCAGATACAAGTTCTTGAAATATTTTGGTTTTTTAGAGGGGAACTGGAAGCTCCTTTGACAGAACCAGGCCTAAAATAAACTTTATTAAACATTTCAGACCATGGGAAGCTCCCACTGATCACTGGTTTCTAAACCAGAGTGGATTTGGGATTTATTAGTAATTACAGGTCATGGCTGTTTATTAATATCTATATATTAATAGAATTATTATTTAAATATTTGGAGCTTAATTTACATTTTAACTGGCTGGCACATAGGAAATTCTCATTATTTAAAAACTAGGAAAAAAAAAAATAAAAGTTGTTCCCTTCAGCCTGACTTTAAAACAGCAAACAGATGCAAGCAAGCCTGAGGATCTGAAGGTGGAAAATGAACAGAAATGAAATTATATTGACAAATTGTGATTAACTTTACAGTATGTAAAATTGTGTATGTAAAATTAATCAAAATTGTGATTAATTTTACAGTATGGGCTGTGAACTGTAATTGGTTATGAATATTGGTTAAACTATTTTTGCAGCTGATAAACAAGTGTAACCAATAAACACAATCCAGGAGATTTTTCTTGCACTTATTTTCTGCACAATTCACTTTTGGAGCTGATAAACAAGTGTAACCAATAAACAATCCAGGGGATTTTTCTTGCACTTATTTTCTGCACAATTCACTTTTGGAGCTGATAAACAAGTGTAAACAAGAAACAATTCAGGGGATTTTTCTTGCACTTATTTTGTGCACAATTCACTTTTGCAGCTGATAAACAATAAACAATTCAGGGGATTTTTCTTGCACTTATTTTCTGCACAATTCACTTCTGCAGCTGATAAGTGTAAACAATAAACACAATTTAGGAGATTTTTCTTGCACTCATTTTCTGCACAATTCACTTTTGGAGCTGATAAACAAGTGTAAACAATAAATGATCCAGGGGATTTTTCTTGCACTTATTTTCTGTACAATTCACTTTTGGAGCTGATAAACAATAAACAATCCAGGGGATTTTTCTTGCACTTATTTTCTGCATAATTCACTTTTGGAGCTGATAAACAAGTGTAAACAATAAATGATCCAGGAGATTTTTCTTGCACTTATTTTCTGCACAATTCACTTTTGCAGCTGATAAACAAGTGTAAACAATAAACACAATCCAGGGGATTTTTCTTGCACTTACTTTCTGCACAATTCACTTTTGGAGCTGATAAACAAGTGTAAACAATAAACGACCCAGGGGATTTTTCTTGCACTTATTTTCTGCACAATTCACTTTTGGAGCTCATAAACAATAAACAATTCAGAGGATTTTTCTTGCACTTATTTTCTGCACAATTCACTTTTGCAGCTGATAAACAAGTGTAAACAAGAAACAATTCAGGGGATTTTTCTTGCACTTATTTTCTGCACAATTCACTTTTGGAGCTGGAAAACAAGTGTAAACAATAAACAACCCAGGAGATTTTTTCTTGCACTTATTTTCTGCACAATTCACTTTTGGAGCTGGAAAACAAGTGTAAACAATAAAACAACCCAGGAGATTTTTCTTGCACTTATTTTCTGCACAATTCACTTTTGGAGCTGATAAGTGTAAACAACAAACACAATCCAGGGGATTTTTCTTGCACTTATTTTCTGCACAATTCACTTTTGGAGCTGATAAAGAAGTGTAAACAACAAACACAGTTCAGGGGATTTTTCTTGCACTTATTTTCTGCACAATTCACTTTTGGAGCTCATAAACAATAAATAATCCAGGGGATTTTTCTTGCACTTATTTTCTACACAATTCACTTTTGGAGCTGATAAACAAGTGTAACCAATAAACAATCCAGGAGATTTTTCTTGCACTCATTTTCTGCACAATTCACTTTTGGAGCTGATAAACAATAAACAATCCAGGGGATTTTTCTTGCACTTATTTTCTGCATAATTCACTTTTGGAGCTGATAAACAAGTGTAAACAACAAACACAATCCAGAGGATTTTTCTTGCACTTATTTTCTTCATTTCCCACTGTGACTCCTCAGCAAAACCCTGTCTCTGGGAGGTAATTAAACAATTCAGATTTCAATTAGCACTGGTGCAGCTCAGTTAACCCCCCAGGTGCTGAGGCTCTGCCACGCTGCAGCAGCACAGCAATATTGGGGTGGAGGTTTCTGTGACACTCCAATATTTACGTGCTGCTAGGGCGGAACGAGCACGGGGCTGCACAACACAAAATCCCTCTGGAAAAAGGAGCAGAGCATCCCCAGAGCTGCTGAGCCTTCAAAATTCCCTCCTGGAAAAAGGAGCAGAGCATCCCCAGAGCTGCTGAGCCTCCAATTCCTCCAGCAGCAGATCATGATCTGCACCCTGAGCAGAGCATGCAAACCATGATGTGCTGCTACAGCACTCCAAGGCAGCTTGGAAAGTTGTGTTTTTGAAGAGTTTTACCTGGAAATGGAACTTTGAAATGGGTTTTATTCACACACCAACCTGTACAATTAACCTAGAAATGTAACTTTGAAATGGGTGTTACACACCAACCTGTAAAATTAACCTGGAAATGTAACTTTGAAATGGTGTTACTCACACACCAACCTGTAAAATTAACCTGGAAATGTCACTTTGAAATGGGTGTTACACACCAACTTGTAAAATTAACCTGGAAATGTAAATTTTAAGTGGGTTTTACTCACACACCAACCTGTAAAATTAACCTGGAAATGTAACTTTGAAATGGGTGTTACACACCAACCTCTAAAATTAATCTGGAAATGTAACTTTGAAATAGGTGTTACTGACACACCAACCTGTAAAATTAACCTGGAAATGTAACTTTGAAATGGGTGTTACACACCAATCTATAAAATTAAGAACCTGGAAATGCAACTTTGAAATGGTTTTACTCACACACCAACCTGTACAATTAACCTGGAAATGCAATTTTGAAATGGTGTTACAGACACACCAACCTATAAAATTAAGAACCTGGAAATGCAACTTTGACTTGGGTGTTACACACCAACCTGTAAAATTAACCTGGAAATGAAACTTTCAAATGGGTGTTACACACCAACCTCTAAAATTAATCTGGAAATGTAACTTTGAAATGGGTGTTACTGACACACCAACCTGTACAATTAACCTGGAAATGTAACTTTGAAATGGGTGTTACACACCAACCTGTAAAATTAAGAACCTGGAAATTTAAATTTGAAATGGTGTTACTCACACACCGACCTGTAAAATTGACCTGGAAATGTAACTTTGAAATGGTGTTACAGACACACCAACCTGTAAAATTAACCTGGAAATGTAACGTTGAAATGGGTGTTACTGACACACCAACCTGTACAATTAACCTGGAAATGCAATTTTGAAATGGGTGTTACTGACACACCAACCTGTAAAATTAACCTGGAAATGCAACTTTGAAATAGGTGTTACTCACCAACCTGTAAAATTAAGAACCTGGAAATTTAAATTTGAAATGGTGTTACTCACACACCAACCTGTACAATTAACCTGGAAATTTAAATTTGAAATGGTGTTACTCACACACCAACCTGTAAAATTAACCTGGAAATCTAACTTTGAAATGGGTGTTACTCACACACCAACCTGTAAAATTAACCTGGAAATGTCACTTTGAAATGGGTGTTACTCACATCTTATTTTTACCAACCTGTAAAATCAAGAACCTGTTGTGGTCCAGGTCGATGCCGTGGCTCCGCAGGAGCAGCCCAACATCCCTGAAGGTTTTTTTCTTGCCATTGATGAAGTAGCTGGAGGAGTTGTCTCTGTAGGCAGTTCTAGACACACAGAATTTGCTGTCAGGAATGACTTCATAATCATCTCCTTCCTGCTTTGAGGAAACACAAAGCACAGAGACAATTGGTGTAGATGGGAATTCACCTCCTGTTTCACAGTGAACCAGAGAAATTTCATCAGAGATGTTTTTATGGTGGACTCTGAGCTGTACAAGTGGGAACTGTCTTAAAATTGCATCTCTCAAAATGAAAAAATGAAAATCTCCTTCCTGCTTTGAGGAAACACAAAGCACAGACAATTGGTGTAGGTGGGAATTCACCTCCTGTTTCACAATGAACCAGAAAAATTTCATCACGAGGTGTTTTTATGGTGGACTCTGAGCTGTAGAAATGGGAGCTTAAAATTGCATCTCTCAAAATTTAAAGTCTTAAAATTGCATCTCTCAAAATGAAAAAATGAAAATCACCTTCCTGCTTTGGGAATTCACCTCCTGTTTCACAATGAACCAGAGAAATTTTATCACGAGACGTTTTGATGGTGGACTCTGAGCTGTACAAGTGGGAGCTGTCTTAAAATTGCATCTCTCAAAATGAAAAGTCTTAAAATTGCATCTCTCAAAATTTGAAGTCTTAAAATTGCATTTCTCAAAAATTAAAGCCTTAAAATTGCATCTCTCAAAATGAAAATCTCCTTTCTGCTTTGAGGAAACACAAAGCACAGAGACAATTGGTGTAGATGGGAATTCACCTCCTGTTTCACAATGAACCAGAGAAATTTCATCAGGAGATGTTTTTATGGTGGACTCTGAGTTGTACAAGTGGGAGCTTAAAATTAAAAGTCTTAAAATTGCATCTCTCAAAATGAAAATCTCCTTCCTGCTTTGAGGAAACACAAAGCACAGAGACAATTGGTGTAGGTGGGAATTCACCTCCTGTTTCACAGTGAACCAGAGAAATTTCATCAGAGATGTTTTTATGGTGGACTCTGAGCTGTACAAGTGGGAGCTGTCTTAAAATTGCATCTCTCAAAATGAAAAGTCTTAAAATTGCATCTCTCAAAATTTAAAGTCTTAAAATTGCATCTCTCAAAATTTAAAGTCTTAAAATTGCATCTCTCAAAATGAAAAAATGAAAATCTCCTTCCTGCTTTGAGGAAAGACAAAGCACAGAGACAATTGCTGTAGGTGGGAATTCACCTCCTGTTTCACAATGAACCAGAGAAATTTCATCAGGAGATGTTTTTATGGTGGACTCTGAGTTGTACAAGTGGGAGCTTAAAATGAAAAGTCTTAAAATTGCATCTCTCAAAATTTAAAGTCTTAAAATTGCATCTCTCAAAATGAAAATCTCCTTCCTGCTTTGAGGAAACACAAAGCACAGAGACAATTGGTGTAGGTGGGAATTCACCTCCTGTTTCACACTGAACCAGAGAAATTTTATCACAAGATGTTTTTATGGTGGACTCTGAGCTGTACAAGTGGGAGCTTAAAATGAAAAGTCTTAAAATTGCATCTCTCAAAATTTAAAGCCTTAAAATTGCATCTCTCAAAATGAAAAAATGAAAATCTCCTTCCTGCTTTGAGGAAACACAAAGCACAGACAATTGGTGTAGGTGGGAATTCACCTCCTGTTTCACAGTGAGCCAGAGAAATTTCATCAGGAGATGTTTTTATGGTGGACTCTGAGCTGTACAAGTGGGAGCTTAAAATTGCATCTCTCAAAATTTCAAGTCTTAAAAAATTGCATCTCTCAAAATTTAAAGTCTTAAAATTGCATCTCTCAAAATGAAAAAATGAAAATCTCCTTTCTGCTTTGAGGAAACACAAAGCACAGAGACAATTGGTATAGGTGGGAATTCACCTCCTGTTTCACAGTGAACCAGAGAAATTTCATCAGGAGATGTTTTTATGGTGGACTCTGAGTTGTACAAGTGGGAGCTGTCTTAAAATTGCATCTCTCAAAATTTCAAGTCTTAAAATTGCATCTCTCAAAATGAAAAAATGAAAATCTCCTTCCTGCTTTGAGGAAACACAAAGCACAGAAAGAATTGGTGTAGGTGGGAATTCACCTCCTGTTTCACAGTGAACCAGAGAAATTTTATCACAAGATGTTTTTATGGTGGACTCTGAGTTGTACAAGTGGGAGCTTAAAATTAAAAGTGTTAAAATTGCATCTCTCAAAATTTAAAGCCTTAAAATTGCATCTCTCAAAATGAAAATCTCCTTCCTGCTTTGAGGAAACACAAAGCACAGAGACAATTGGTGTAGGTGGGAATTCACCTCCTGTTTCACAGTGAACCAGAGAAATTTCATCAGAGATGTTTCTATGGTGGACTCTGAGTTGTACAAGTGGGAGCTTAAAATTAAAAGTCTTAAAATTGCATCTCTCAAAATTTAAAGTCTTAAAATTGCATCTCTCAAAAAAAAATAAATAAAAAGAGAAAAATAACAACAAAAACCCCTTAGAGAAGTGAACAGAAAATGCCCAGAATTGTTTTTGGTGCCTTTTCCCCTGGGCTGCAATTGTGTCCCAGCCCCACAAACTGCACCAGATAAAACAGGCAAATATTAAAAATGTGACAATTGTGATATCAGCAGCTTCAAAAGTGAGTTTTCATTTACCTCCAGAGCTGCAGGTAAAATAAAAGTTGCTGCCAGGCTTCAAGAAGTTAAAATTCACCCAAATTAACCCCCAAGAGCTCTCAAGTTGTTCTCTGGTTTTAAATCAAACTCAGCTTCTGGATGTTCATACAAATTTTAAAAAAAAATTTTAAAATTCATCTATTTAAAGTTTAAATCTGGTTATTATAAATACAAAAAGAAAAAAAATAGAAGTGTTTTTTCAAACAGTTCCTAAAAAAGGCTGTAAATGCTCCACTTTATTAACACCATTTTTGGAATTTCAATGTACACTTCCCCCTTTTCTGGTTAAATCTAAATTTAAAAGTTTGAATGTGTGCACAAAAAAGAAATTTAAATTAGGAGAAAAATTTTTTGTATCACAGTTGCAATAAATCAAAAAAAAAAATGCTGAAGTTTTTATCAATACACAAAACAGCAAGCAAAAGAAATATTTTTTAATTTTCCAACACTTTCTATTTTGTTCAAACAAAATATCAGCTTCAAAAAATGTTAGTGGTAAAATGTGGGGCCCAGAATTTTTGCTGAGAAATCTGTTATAAAATTATAGGCATGTTTAGAGTACATAAAGTGTAAATAAGTTTCAGAAAAATCACATATTTTTCTAAATTTAGATAACTTAAAATAATTCCTAATTGGTTTGGAAAGTTCCTTAAATAGGTTTTATTTCTTAATGCATAGATTTGTGTTATACATTTAAGTGTCCAAATACACTTCTAAATTTCCATGAATTCTTTTTATTGCAGAAATAATTTACTTGAGTAAACAAGGTTACAAATCCAAACGAGTTCTTCTCAAAATGATGATTAAAAATTGCTAAATTGTTTTCAAACAGAAATCTACCACACATTAGTCCTGCAGCAAATTGAAGAATCCTTCCAAAGATTTCCAGAGCTGCACTACTCAGCAGAGGATTTTTAAAGTTAATTTACACTCATGCTTTACATCCCAAAGGTAAACTAATCATGCTATGAAAAGTTCCTTAAATAGGTTTTATTTCTTAATGCATAGATTTGTTTTATACATTTAAGGATATTAGATATGTCCAAATACACTTCTAAATTTCCATGAATTCTTTTTTTGCAGAAATAAATTTATTTACTTGAGGTAAACAAGATTACAAATTCAAACGAGTTCTTCTCAAAATGATAATTAAGAATTTCTAAATTATTTTCAAACAGAAATCTATCACACATTAGTCCTGCAGCAAATTAAAGGATCCTTCCAAAGGATTCTTTACTACTCAGCAGAGGATTTTTAAAGTTAATTAACACTGATGCTTTACATCCCAAAGGTAAACTAATCATGCTATGAAAAGTTCCTTAAATAGGTTTTATTTCTTAATGCATAGATTTGTTTTATACATTTAAGGATATTAGATATGTCCAAATACACTTCTAAATTTCCATGAATTCTTTTAATTGCAGAAATAATTTACTTGAGTAAACAAGGTTACAAATCCAAACGAGTTCTTCTCAAAATGATGATTAAAAATTTCTAAATTGTTTTCAAACAGAAATCTACCACACATTAGTCCTGCAGCAAATTAAAGAAGCCTTCCAAAGATTTCCAGAGCTGCACTACTCAGCAGAGGATTTTTAAAGTTAATTAACACTGATGCTTTACATCACAAATGTAAACTAATCATGCTATGAAAAGTTCCTTAAATAGGTTTTATTTCTTAATGCATAGATTTGTGTTATACATTTAAGAATATCTAATATGTCCAAATACACTTCTAAATTTCCATGAATTCTTTTAATTGCAGAAATAATTTACTTGAGGTAAACAAGATTACAAATTAAAACGAGTTCTTCTCAAAATGATGATTAAAAATTGCTAAATTATTTTCAAACAGAAATCTACCACACAGCAAATTGAAGAATCCTTCCAAAGGATTCTTTACTACTCAGCAGAGGATTTTTCAAGTTAATTAACACTGATGCTTTACATCCCAAAGGTAAACTAATCACGCTCTGAAGTTTTCCCCCAGCTCCAAGGAAAATAAGCAAATATTAAAAAGTTTTTCAGCTGCTTGGGGAAGAAAAGCTGGGCTCACACCTACCTTGTCAGTGATTTTTTGGAAGTGAACCTCCACAGAGCAGCTGGGGATGTCCTGGTGCTCGTCAGAGTTGTGGATCAGCACCGAGAGCTTTTTGGAGCGGATTTTCTGGGCTCGGTAGCCAAAGACAAAGAGCAGAGAATCGATGATGTTGGATTTGCCGCTGCCGTTGGGCCCGATGATACACGAGAAACGCTGCACACACAAAAGGGATAAAAGTGACCTTCAAAGGGAAAGGAAAATGAAATCTGCCCAGCGTTCAGCACACATTTCAAGCACAGTTCGTGCAAGGTAAAATAATAAAATCAAAGGTGAAGAAAAGCCCCAGAGCTCAGCTCAGCTTTCCCAGCTGCACCGTTTAACCCAGAGCCCTGCACTTTGCAAAGTTTCATGCTCAGCCACGTAAGTCTCTTGTGGGCACAAAAAAATATTCTCTAGCTTCAAACACGGCCCTAAAAGTTCTCCAGCAAACGAAATCAAGAGGAAAGGGAGCTTTTTCTAAGCTGTGCTGATAAATTAAAATTGCACAGCGTTGGGAAGTTGCACTTAACTGTTTTCTCTGCTTAATTTAGAATATTACTAGCAAAATATTTCTAAACCTTCAATAATTTCTCAGTTCTTTTGAGGTCAGCTTAGATGATGAAAATGCAGGAAGGAACAATACCACCCAGTGAAGTCTTACCTTCAGTTGCAAACTGCTTAAGGAAAAAGAAAGATACCTTGTGAAAAGGTCCCAGAGTTTTCTCCCCTGCATAGGATTTGAAGTTGTGGTTTACAATGTGAGTGATCATGAGGCGAGGAGCACCGGGTTCACTGGTCATGGCTGGAGGTGGGGGAGGAGGGATGCTACCCAAAATCTCTTCTACACTTCGAGTATCCACCACCTCATCTGAGGCTGCTAAAAGCCATCCAAACAGAAAGATAAAAAAAAAACAAAAAAAAAAACCGATTGTAAGCTCTCAGTGATTTGACACCTTTTAAAATGTTGAACTGAAAAGCAAACATCATTTCTGTCTGAACCAAAGGACATTTTGGCCTGTAGTTATTAATATGAGCTGAGTGGAATGAAAATTCTTCTTTCCACAAACAAAATGTTTTTTAAGAGCTACTTAAGATGTCCCATCGCTGGGTTTGTTCTTTCATTATGTAATTCTTATTCCAACACACTTTTAACAGGCCCCCTGCAATTCCAACAGCTCCAACCATCACAATAAATCTGCAAATGTGAAGCAGGCAAAGCCTGTCTAATGAATAAGTGCAAAGCCACATTTCAGAGTCACTGTGCAGGATTTGGGGATCTCTCACGAGGCTCTGAAAGCTGCAATGACAGCACGGCTGCTCTGCACAGACAGGAAGTTTGTTACGAAAACAAACTGGCCCCCTGCATATCAGCAGAGCAGCTTTTCCCCAGGCACCAGCAGCAGTTTTTGCCACCAATTTCAATGTATTTGTCAAATACCTGCCTTTATCAACTGCACATCTGGCTCCCTAAAAAGTTACACAGCTGCTGGTTTTGCAGATTTTTTTCTGCGAAAGCTCAACTCAAGGAACTCAAGAAAATACACTGCTTCATGAAAAAGAAAGTCAAATCATTTGAAGAGTTAAGTAAATAAACTTGACATTTATTCCATTCCAAGAAATCCCATACCATTGGCTGCCTATAAATTTGAAAATTCCTGCTGTTGTACCACAACCTTAAGTACAATGTTCCAGATCAGAGCTCCGAAATGGCCTTTATTAGGAGAAAGTCTACAAATTGCTTTTGCACTTGTGCTGGGCCAAACCCTTTAACTCCTTCCGAGTTCTTTTGACCATTTTAAAAGCACTTTTAAATTGCCTGGGGTTTCAGCGTTGCTTTGGAGAAGGGAAAGGAGCAAATCCCTCCTGGAAGAGTTTGGAAATCCAGGTTGCTGCTGAGGGAGCAGCAGGCCAGCAGCCCAGACCTACCTTGGGGAGGTTCCTTGTCAGGCTCCCTGCTGCCTTCGTGCTCCACTTCCATGTCCATGCAGGACTCCTGCGAGGGCTCCCTGCCCTTCCCACGGGCTGCACTGGAGCTTTTGGTGCTCTTGCCTGGCACGGTCCCTGCTGGCTGCTCCCCTTCCATTCCGAGCAATCAAACCACTGAAGGGCTCTATCTCCTTTGCTAACACAAACAAGAGAACCCCGTGATCTCAGCACCGAGCTACAGCCCAGGAATTCACCTACACCTCTGCCCAGATGCTTGACTCATTTAGAAACTTAAGACTGGAGGCGTTTAGAAGATTAAAAAAACCAAATTTGAAGCAAAATATCGAGGTTAGCTTCATAATGATATATTTTAAGATACATCACACCCGAATCGAGGGGCTGAGGCTAATCTGTGTTAATGGCATGGATCTACCTGCTGCCAGCTCCTGGGGACATGTCAGGGCAGTGACTTTGCTCCCTGAAAGCCACCCTGGTGCTGGGGGCAAAAGAGTTAAAGACACATTGAATAACAAGCCCAAGAGCCACATGTCCCTATCTCCTGGAAGAACTCGTTATATTTCAGACCTGACACTCGTTTTACTTTCAATAATCCGTGCTAAATATTTGTAAGGTTATAGAGAGATTGATAAACAGATAGAGAAACAAAAGCCCTGCGTGATTATAGCGAAGATTTGACTCTTA
Source organism: Setophaga petechia (assembly GCA_024362935.1). Classification (NCBI taxonomy): domain Eukaryota; kingdom Metazoa; phylum Chordata; class Aves; order Passeriformes; family Parulidae; genus Setophaga; species Setophaga petechia. Next base: position 80,026 of record JANCRA010000192.1, on the reverse strand, counting down.
AATAATTTAAATCGACACGCTCTGCTCACAAAACACAGCACAACCCCTCCTGCCAGCATTCAGCATTTCAGAGAGAAAGCAAAAACGAAATACCTTCATCTAGCCGGGATGTTAAAGTGATCTGAGCAAGGACGAGCATTACAAAAGCCATCAGCTGGCACTCGAGCACAGCTCCCCAAACGGGTGAAGAGAAAGCACCCGATGAGAAGAAAAGGAGCAAAACTCTCCCCCAAAGAGTTGAAATCGCAGCAAGTGGCGAAGGGAGTTCGCAGAAAAACAGACATGAGAAAGTTTACTTCTCACAAGATAAAAAACTGACGTGGTTAGAAAGTCATCTTACAATTGGTGCCAATCATTTGACGTTTTCAGACCTACCCCCAGCCCACACTCTCATGAGAGTCCTTCGTTCAGGACAATGGGGGAGGGGGAAATGAGAGACAGAACTCATTTTCAGGCAATTTCAGTCCTTGCCCCCGTTCAGAACTGTTCCGCAACGGCTGTCGCGGACAATTACAGCCTCTCAAAGCACATTTATTTATTTTTTTTCCCCCCCGAACTGCTCCACTCTAACAGAATTGTGCAATATAGACATATTTACCTTCCCAACCCTTCCCCCCCCCGCGCTCGGACACTTCACCAGAATGAACAAGGCGAACTACTTGACCTCAGCTTTTAAATGGCGATAAATCAGCTGCCACATCGTCTCTAACAAATTTAACAAATTCGTGCCCAGCCCCTCCCCCGAGCCAGCTCGAAGGTGTTCGGTAAAGCATCTCTCCTGCCAAGCGCCGCTTTCCTCACGGGGATGGCGAAAAAAGAGCCGGAGACGGACAGAAAAGCTTCCTTATTAACAGCCGATTAAATCTGATAGAGACAAGCCCTGTCAGTGACAAATCTGGGGCTTTTTCAAAGCCTAAGGAGCCAACTGCACCCTTGTCACGCTCTTTCCAAGTCACAGAATCCCAGAATATTCCGAGCTGGAAAGGACCCACGGGGATCATCGAGTCCAGCTCTTTTAATGGTTAAGAGCTTTCTTGGGATTTTTCTCTCACCCTTCAAGCATCAAAGCAGCAGGCAGAGCCAGGGATAGAAGGGTCTCTCTCTAAGCAGATTAAAGTCGGGTCTCTCCGCTACCCAAACGCGTCCCTGAACTTTCCCGTCCTCCGGTCCGCGGGGCTCCCTCAGGGCACGGCGGGACCATTGGGCCGCACGGCCCCTCGGGGAGCCGCTCCCCAGAGCCCTGCACCGACAGCAGCCGGGACGGAGCCGCCGGGCCCGGAGCCCTCAGGGGAAGCCTCAGCGGGGCAGTCCGGCCCGGGGAGGGAGAGGCGCTGCCGCCGCTTCTGCTCCCTCCGGGCCAGGGGGAAGTGAGGAAATGAGGCGCGGGGCAGAACCCGCCGGTCCCCCAGCACCTCCTGCCATCCCCTCGGCACCTCCCGCCTTCCCCCTCAGCGCCTCCTCCGCAGCACCCCCAGCACCTTCCCTTCAACACCACTTGTCTCCCCCTTAGCACCTTCCCCTCAAAAATCCTAATCTCCATCTCAGCATCCCCTGTCTCCTCTCAACTCTCCCAACATCTCCGTTTTCGCCATCAGCACCGTCGCCTCAGCACCCCCTGCCCGGGGCAGCCCCCTGAGGGCACCTCCTCCGCCGCGAAGCCCCCCCACCCCACCGCCCTGAGGCGAACCGCCATCGCTTCCTCCCGCCGAGCTCGTACCTGCTCGTCCCGGCGGCTCCGTGCCCCGGCGAGGCGGCGGCAGCGCGGGCGGCTCCGGCTGCTGTAGAAGCTCGGCCGCTTCCACACTCGAAAATGGCGCCGAAACGGCGAACTCGAACCGAAATTCGTTAAAAAGCGCGGGGCAGGCTGGGACGGGAGGGGCCGGGCCCGCGGGTTTGAACGGCACCGCCGCCCCCGCCCGCCATCTTGTGTTCCTTACAGCAGGGAGGGGGAAGCGCCCAGAAATCCGCCGGGAGCGGCTTTTTCTGGGCAGAGACGGAGGGGTGGGAGACATTAGGGGGTGAGGGCGGCGAGGTAACACAGCCTGGCGGCCCTGCCGCCGGAGAAAAGGGTTAATTTTAATTTTAGAAGTAGGTCAGTGGGCGGCGCTTGGTTGCTGGGTGATGCGCGCTGGTTTAAAATTATTAAAAAATATTAAAAAATTATTTTACAAGTGGAAAAAATTTTTAAAAATGGTGAGAGCGCGGCGATTTTGAAGCGGGTTTAATTAATTAACGGGCGGCGCCGTGGCACCTTGGGGGGGCCGAGGGGGAGCCGTGAGGTGGCGGAGGAGGAGGATGAAGAGGATGCGATCTCGCGAGAAGTCGCCATAGCGACGGCGGCGCTTGGCGGCGGGGGGAGCGGGAGCCGCCGCTCCTGAGGCGACGGGAGCGGGACGGGGAGGCGGGATCATCCCGGGATCGGCCGGGAGCGCGATCATTCCGGGAGCTGGCGGCGGGATCGCCCCGGGTTCCCGTGGGAGCAGGCTCCGCCGGGAGCGAGCTCCGGCCGCCGCTCTGCCGCTGCCTCCCGCTGCCCGCGCAGGTAAAGGCGCGCTGGGGAGGCGGCGGCCGCCGGCCCCCTCCCCTCGGCTGAGTCACGGCCGCGGTGGGCGAGAGGGTCGGGAGCCGTGACCCCCGGCTGGGCGTGGGACGGGCGGATGGACGGGCGGGAGAGCTCCGGGGGACAGCTGAGGGCAGGGCGGGGGAGCCCCGGCCCCCAGGAGGGGTTGGATAATTGCATCTTGGCAAGCTGCGAACGGAGGGAACGGCGGCTGTTGGCGCGGGCGGTGCTGGCCGAGGCTGCCCCGAGGGTTCGGTGTCTCCTTCTCCGTGCCCCGCGTTCCGCCCCTGCTTTTCCTTCTCGGCGTTCTCTCCATCCTGCTGTGGCATTCCTTCCCTTTCCTGCTCTGCCCCCATCCCTTCCCCGTGCCTTCCCTATCCCGCCCGCTAGTTTTCCTTCCCTCTGGCATTCCTTCCCTGCGCTGCCCCCGTCCCGCTCTCCTCCGCCGCTCCTGATCCTCATCTCCGGGCCAGCAGCTCCGCATGGGGAAGGGAGGAGGCGTCGGGCGCTTTGGCTTCTCCGAGTCCCCAGAATTCCTGCTTCGAATTCCTGCTTCGAATTCCTGCTTATTGCCACATCTCTCCTAAAACTCCTGCTGGATTCCTTGGGACGGAGGGAATACGTGGGCTGGCAGTGATGGATGTACCTGTGGATGGCCCAGGGTGGGCGTTCAGCCTTTCAGCGGCACATACAGAGCCACTAAAATGCTTTCAAAATTATAATAAAATTCTGGGCTTTTGAAGGAAAATATCCCATTTTCCCTTCCTGGATGTGTGTCAGCACAGGGGATCTGCAGTGCTCTAACCTCTGATGTTTTAGGCTTGATCTTAAAGGTCTTTTCCAACCTTAAGGATTCACTGTTCACAGCATCATTTTTTCTTCAAGTTGTCCATATTCAGTTGGATAATGTGAAAACAGAATTCTCTTTAAACTCAGGTATTTCTTGGTGCTTATTTTTCCCCAGTAGTAATATTACTTCAGAACTTTTAATTTTAGTGTTAGTGTCTTCCTCTTGAATTTTGGCTGCTCGTGTATGCATATTTATTATGTTAATTATGCATACTTATATATGTGTTTGTTTTCTTTTATTGCAGTTATAACACCTGGTTTTAATGCTCCATCTGAACAACTGAGATGAGACTGAAGACTTCCCTTTTAAAGGAGCCAAAACATATCCTTTGTCACAGAAAAAAACATGGAACATCGTGTTCATTGTGAATAGCCTCTTCCAGAAAATATATTTTTGTTGTTGAAGCTTCAGTAAAATATTAGTAAATTGCAGATGGCTTTTTTCCCTGTTTTTCCTTTGTTCCCCTTGTCATTGACTGCACCCTTTAAGGACAATATTTTAAGAGATACTGAACATTTCTATGTGATGTGGTGTGAATAAACCAACACTTTTGAATGAAAGTTGGATGTTTTGCATTTTGCACTAAGACCCTTCACTAACCCAACATTTTGGCCATGTTTCCATAACTTTCCATCACGATACGAATTTTATTTTTATGAAATATTTTCATTTTATGAAATGAAAATTTGCTTCGTTTTGGACTGAATTTTTACCAGCTCTTCTTGGCACATAAGAGGAAAAAAATGAAGAATGAAGATGTTTATTTTTTTTAGTATTAAACATTCCACACAATGTTATCAGGAGAATTTTCCTGTATTGTCCTTTCAGTGCTGAAGAGTCGAGATGAGGTATTTGATTCTTTTTAGTGGTTCAACTTTTCAGATTCCTTAACTGAATTTCACATAAGGACGGGGTATTTGATTGTTTTTAGTGGTTCAACTTTTCAGATTCCTTAACTGAATTTCACATAAGGACGAGGTATTTGATTCTTTTTAGTGGTTCAACTTTTCAGATTCCTTAACTGATTTTCACATAAGGACGGGGTATTTGATTCTTTTTAGTGGTTGAACTTTTCAGATTCCTTAACTGAATTTCACATAAGGACCTGGTGAGCTGTGTGGGCTGGACCACAGCTGATGAGCTGTTCTCCTGCAGTGATGACCACCAGGTGATGAAGTGGAACCCAGTGAGCAGCGAGACCACCCGAGTGCTGAAGCTGCCAGATGATGTTTATCCCTTAGATCTGCACTGGTTTCCCAGAGGCATCAGTGGCAAGAAGCAATCCCAGGCTGAGAGCTTTGTTCTGACCAGCTCTGATGGTAAGGCAGCTTCAAAGATTTATAATAATAAAAATTTCAAATAGATTTTCAAAATATTTATTGTTTCGTAGCCTTGAGTGCTCGTGTCAGTCAAATACAAGGCAGTGTTTAAGGAGCAACAAGCTTTGAGGATTATTTGGGATTTTTTCCCTTCTCCCCAAAAGATTTTTCCCTTGGGGTTTTTATTCCCCTTCTCCTGAAAAGATTTTTCATTCCCCTTCTCCCAAAAAGATTTTTCCCTTGCGGTTTTTATTCCCCTTCTCCCCCAAAAGATTTTTCCCTTGGGGTTTTTATTCCCCTTCTCCCCAAAAGATTTTTCCCTTGGGGTTTTTATTCCCCTTCTCCCCCAAAAGATTTTTCCCTTGGGATTTTTTCCCTTCTCCCCCAAAAGATTTTTCCCTTGGGGTTTTTATTCCCCTTCTCCCCAAAAGATTTTTCCCTTGGGGTTTTTATTCCCCTTCTCCCCAAAAGATTTTTCCCTTGTGGTTTTTATTCCCCTTCTCCCCAAAAAGATTTTTCCCTTGAGGTTTTTATTCCCCTTCTTCCAAAAAGATTTTTCATTCCCCTTCTCCCCAAAAGATTTTTCATTCCCCTTCTCCCCAAAAGATTTTTCATTCCCCTTCTCCCCAAAAGATTTTTCCCTTGGGGTTTTTATTCCCCTTCTCCCCCAAAAGATTTTTCCCTTGGGGTTTTTATTCCCCTTCTCCCCAAAAAGATTTTTCCCTTGGGGTTTTTATTCCCCTTCTTCCCAAAACATTTTCCCTTGGGGTTTTTATTCCCCTTCTCCCCAAAAAGATTTTTCCCTTGGGGTTTTTTCCCTTCTCCCCAAAAGATTTTTCCCTTGGGGTTTTTATTCCCCTTCTCCCCCAAAAGATTTTTCCCTTGGGGTTTTTATTCCCCTTCTCCCCAAAAGATTTTTCCCTTGGGGTTTTTATTCCCCTTCTCCCCAAAAGATTTTTCCCTTGGGGTTTTTATTCCCCTTCTCCCCAAAAAGATTTTGCCTGCCCCCAGCCAGATTTTTCTTTCTGCAGGAGTTTTCCTGCCCCAGTTTACTCCTGTAATTTCCCTGCACCAGCCCAGTCCCCTCTGTGATAAAAATTCCTGCAAAGTTGCTGAATCCCAGGGAAAAGCAGCACAATGTCTTTGCAGGGTTGCAGGAATCCCTAGTTGAACTGCAGATGTTTGAAATCAGAGCAAATGTAAATTCAGTCCTCTTGGGTTTTCTTCTGAAATTCATCTCTTGGGGGATGTTGTTTTTTTATTTCCTACTGACATTGGTCTTGTTGCTATTTTTTAACAAAAATGAAGAGTATTTTTGGCTTTAACCTTCAAATTAAGGACAAGTCATAAGTGATTCAACTTTTTTATTTTTGTTTTTTAGTGACAATTTTGTATTAGGTCAGCATTTAAGAGTCCATGGCAGTTAATGAACAAAACATAGATGTTTTGTATTCTGTGTTTGGGAGTCTCCCACTGGAAATTCCTTCAAAACTGGGGAGTCATTTGCAGGTAGATGACAGTTCTGTCTTCAGTACTTCATAAAAATAAAGGACCAGAGATTAAGCTGAATCCCTCCTACCTACACCAGGCATTTGGCTAAAATTTCCTCTTTTTTTTGTGTAATAAATTGTAATTTAAAAGTCTCTATTGCCTCAGCTGAACAGAAATCCATGGAAATGGAGAAACCTCCCCATGGGAATGCCATGGAAAAAGCAATTGTGAATTCCCCTGTTGGAAAAGCCAAGAAGTTGCAGAAGAAAAGCTGCTGTCCCTGAAAACCTGATCTCCCCTGCCCTGCAGAGGGATTGGGATGCAGTTTGAAGTGAGGATCACATTTTTCCCAGAGGAATTCTGGAAGGTTGATCCTGCTTTTACATGTAACCATGTTCTTCCCTGCTCAGCTACAATTTCCTCTGTTTCCCTCCTTGGAAGGGGCTTTGTGAGAGAAGCAGGAGCTTGTGGAGTGGGAGAGATGCAGAAGATTGGGAAAATAAAGGAGTTTTCCCTGGATAACTCCATTATTTTCCCTGGATAACAGGATTTTATCTGATACCTTGACATTGCCCATTTTCCTGATATTTTGACTTCACCAAACCCTTCAGTTCTTCCCAGCTGCTTGAGCTTCCACTGGAATTTCATTTGTCTCTTCTGAAGAATTGCTCACAGAATATTGAGGGGTTCTGCTTGGATCAGTGGGAGTTATTTCAATATATAAAATCCCGTGGAATTCTGTATATCCTGAAAAAAGTGATGGCTCTGAAAGCTCAGCCCCTTCATGCTGAGTCCTGGAGGGGATGGCATGGGAATATTCCTGCTCCTGGGAGATTGGGTTGGAGGATTTTCCAGTGAAAAAGGTCTTGGATACAGGTGGGACAAAGACACTGCATGGGAGAAGGTGCAGAAAATAAAATATATATTTCTCAGAAAATAAAATATATATTTCTCAGAAAATAAAATATGTATTTCTCAGAAAATAAAATATGTATTTCTCAGAAAATAAAATATATAGTTCTCAGAAAATAAAATATATATTTCTCAGAAAATAAAAGTTGTTTTTAATGTAAAAGCAGAAAAGGCCATTTTGGCAGCTGACTTGGAGAAATTAACATTGAATTCCTCTAAATCCAGCTCTTGCTTACACATGAAACATGAAAATCTGAGACCCAAGAGGTGTTCTATGCAGTAAGTGATACATCCATGAGATAAATTCTATTTTATAATTACAAAATAGTGGAATGCATTAAATGAACACCTTGGAAGTGTTGCAGGGGGTTTGGAGCAGCCTGGTCTGTGAGAGGTGTCCCTGCCCAGTGGGATTCCATAGAATTTTGAATATCTGTTCAAATAAACTGATAAATATCTGTTCAAATAATTAAATATAAATATATTTAAATGTCTGTTCAAATAAATTTATCCAAACCATAGCTTTTTATCAGTGTTAGATGCCTTTTCCTTGGAAATCTTGCACTGGCAGAGATTTGCCTGGATCTTTGTGCCCAAAGTTCTGCTCACTCAGGAGCTCCCTTGAGCTGGTTCAGTCTGGCAGCTCAGCTCAAATAATACTAAAAATAATTTGATTTTCAAGTATTTAATTTCAATTACTGAGCTGCTTATTTTTCCAAGCTCTCCATTGTCTGCTCTTTGCTCCAGTTTAAATTTGATCTTCCTGCATTTAAGCAGCATCCCTTATTTGGGAAGAAAAACTTCCTGATCCTTCTGTGGAAGTCATTACAAACTTTGGGGTTGGCTGCTGTGGAATTCCATCCAGCTCCAGCATGAAACAAGTAAATTAATAATTTACTTGTTTAATAATTCTGATTTGAGCTGTGAAAAACAACTGGATGTGCTCTTTGTATTGCTGCTTTCTTGGTTTTTCTGTGTGTTTTCCACAGAAGGTACCAGCATTGCTTATATGTTATTAATGTATATATAATATTATTATTAATGTATATATAATATTATTATTAATGTATATATATTATTGTTATTAATGTATATATCATATATTATTAATGTATATATTATATATGTATATATTATTAATGTATATATATTATTAATCTATATTATTAATGCATATATATTATTAATTACAGTATATATTATTCTGTAATAATATATAATGTAATTAATAATATAATAATAATTATATAATTCTGTAAGTTCTGTACACTGTATTTTTATTTTTTTTAGGGAAATTCCACTTGATTTCCAAGCTAGGAAGAGTGGAGAAAAGTAATAACATATAATTAATAATATATAATGTATATATATTATTATTAATTACATTATATATTATTCTGTAATAATATGTAATGCAGTAATAATATAATAATAATTACATAATTCTGTAAATTCTGTACACTGTATTTATTTTTTTTTGTAGGGAAATTCCACTTGATTTCCAAGCTAGGAAGAGTGGAGAAAAGTAATAACATATAATTAATAATATATAATGTATATATATTATTATTAATTACATTATATATTATTCTGTAGTAATATATAATGTAATTAATAATATAATAATAATTCTATAATTCTGTAAGTTCTGTACACTGTATTTTTATTTTTTTTAGGGAAATTCCACTTGATTTCCAAGCTAGGAAGAGTGGAGAAAAGTAATAATATATAATTAATAATATATAATGTATATATATTATTATTAATTACATTAGATATTATTCTGTAATAATATGTAATGCAATTAATAATGTAATAATAATTACATATTTCTGTAAATTCTGTACACTGTATTTTTTTTTTTTTTTAGGGAAATTCCACTTGATTTCCAAGCTGGGAAGAGTGGAGAAAAGTGTAGAAGCCCATTATGGAGCTGTGCTTGCAGGAAGGTGGAATTATGAGGGGACAGCCCTGGTTACAGGTGAGCATTCCTAAATTAATGGAGTGCTTTGAAAACTTCAAGAATAATCTGCTTTTTTTTGGTCTTATTTATCACATAGGTTGTTATCACCTGGTTTACTAGGAGTTCATTTTCCACTATTTATTTAATGTATTTTAGCTTAGTGTTGTCTATTTTAATTAACAGATCTAGTAAAAATATTTCTCTTTTTTCATTTAAGTCATCCAATCCAACTGAAAGCAAAAGTTTTAATATCAGAGTGCTTAGATGGTTTTGTGGCTGTTCTGAACTTCAGAGAGGAGAATATTTGATTTCTTTCTTTTCTATCTGTTGCAAGAAAAAGTTGCTAAGTTGGTCCATTTATACCCCTGCACATTTGGGGTTTTTTAGCCAAAAAGCCTCATTGATCTTGAATATTCTTGGGGAGAAGGGGAATAAAAACCCCAAGGGAAAAATCTTTTGGGGACAAGGGAAATAAAAACCCCAAGGGAAAAATCTTTTTGGGGAGAAGGGGAATAAAAACCCCAAGGGAAAAATCTTTTGGGGACAAGGGGAATAAAAACCCCAAGGGAAAAATCTTTTGGGGAGAAGGGGAATAAAAACCCCAAGGGAAAAATCTTTTGGGGAGAAGGGGAATAAAAACCCCAAGGGAATATCAATAATTATCCCCTCCAGCCTGTTTATATTAACACCAGAGGACTGAGCCCACAATTTCTTCATCTCTACACCATTTTTTGTCCCAAATCTTTTATGAATGTGTTGCTTTTGGCATTTTTTGTCCCAAGTTGTGTCAGGGTTTTGGGGTTGCTGCTGCCATGGCCTGTGTCGGGATCATTTGTTTGTCAGAGTGACCCCGAGAAAAGTTCCAGAGTCTGTTTTCCCAGCCCGGCGCTTAAAGAAGGAGTCAGGGCTCTTCATCTCTCGGCCTCAAGGTCGTTTATTAATTCTTATCTATAAAATTTTCTTTCTGCCCAGCAGAGATCTGCTCAGCAGGGCAGCCACAGGCACTCTGCCTGCCCCCGGGGTGGTGTTATGTCTTTATACCACAAACTACGTGTGCAATGTTTACAATTAATCCCCAATGCCCATCACCTGTGTTAGACACTGAGCTTCTACTCCAAACCAATCTGTGAGTGCCAACATCACCACAGGAGATGGAGGCCAAGAAGAAGAAAGAAGAAGCTGAGGCACGCCCCGATTCCTCCATCTTGTCTCCATAACCCCCCTGTACAGGGATAGAACCCCCCTGTACAGTAATCCTAAAATACATCATTCACCCTGGGATAATTTCACTAATATCCTACTTAAACTCTTGTGGCTTGCTGGTGTTCATACAAGGTTGGTAATTTGCTCCACGGGCCATAACCAAACCCACAGGGGCATTTTGGGCTCTGTGCCAGGGTCTGTGAGCCCCCTGGCAGGGTCTGGGCTGCTCAGCACAGCCAGAGGGATGTGCTGAACCCGACAGGCCTGTGCTGGGTTTGTGGTGCTCAGCCTGTGCTGGGTTTGTGGTGCTCTCAGCCTGTGCTGGGTTTGTGGTGCTTTCAGCCTGTGCTGGGTGTTTGGTGCTCTCAGCCTGTGCTGGGTTTGTGGTGCTCTCAGCCTGTGCTGGGTGTTTGGTGCTTTCAGCCTGTGCTGGGTGTTTGGTGCTCTCAGCCTGTGCTGGGTGTTTGGTGCTCTCAGCCTGTGCTGGGTTTGTGGTGCTCTCAGCCTGTGCTGGGTGTTTGGTGCTCTCAGCCTGTGCTGGGTGTTTGGTGCTCTCAGCCTGTGCTGGGTTTGTGGTGCTCTCAGCCTGTGCTGGGTGTTTGGTGCTCTCAGCCTGTGCTGGGTGTTTGGTGCTTTCAGCCTGTGCTGGGTGTTTGGTGCTCTCAGCCTGTGCTGGGTGTTTGGTGCTCTCAGCCTGTGCTGGGTTTGTGGTGCTCTCAGCCTGTGCTGGGTTTGTGGTGCTCTCAGCCTGTGCTGGGTTTGTGGTGCTCTCAGCCTGTGCTGGGTGTTTGGTGCTTTCAGCCTGTGCTGGGTTTGTGGTGCTCTCAGCCTGTGCTGGGTGTTTGGTGCTCTCAGCCTGTGCTGGGTTTGTGGTGCTCTCAGCCTGTGCTGGGTGTTTGGTGCTCTCAGCCTGTGCTGGGTGTTTGGTGCTCTCAGCCTGTGCTGGGTTTGTGGTGCTCTCAGCCTGTGCTGGGTGTTTGGTGCTCTCAGCCTGTGCTGGGTGTTTGGTGCTCTCAGCCTGTGCTGGGTTTGTGGTGCTCTCAGCCTGTGCTGGGTTTGTGGTGCTCTCAGCCTGTGCTGGGTGTTTGGTGCTCTCAGCCTGTGCTGGGTGTTTGGTGCTCTCAGCCTGTGCTGGGTGTTTGGTGCTCTCAGCCTGTGCTGGGTGTTTGGTGCTCTCAGCCTGTGCTGGGTGTTTGGTGCTCTCAGCCTGTGCTGGGTGTTTGGTGCTCTCAGCCTGTGCTGGGTTTGTGGTGCTCTCAGCCTGTGCTGGGTGTTTGGTGCTTTCAGCCTGTGCTGGGTGTTTGGTGCTCTCAGCCTGTGCTGGGTGTTTGGTGCTCTCAGCCTGTGCTGGGTTTGTGGTGCTCTCAGCCTGTGCTGGGTGTTTGGTGCTCTCAGCCTGTGCTGCTGGAGCTCAGCTGATGGCTCTGGCCAGCCTCCAGCTCAGGCCACAAGAACTGAAGAGAATTTGGGATCTGCTCAATCTCCAGACTCTGCAATGCTGCTGCAAGGAACTCTGTTCCTCTGAAATCCCAGAGGGATGCAAATATTGTTCTTTCTAAAGACAGCTTTGCCTCAGGAACTTCTCCAAAGACAAAATTGTCTTTTGAATCCCTTTTTTTAAATTTTTTTTTTATGAGACTGCATGACACTGACACTTTTTAGGGAGTGTGGGAATTCATCACCACTTCCAGTTTATTCTGAGGAGATCAACTCCTCTTCTACCACAGCTGTACTTGGAGAAAGACTAAATAAATCATTGCTACTGCACCACTTCAAATATTTTTATGGTTATATTTCAACAGCATCAAATGGGCACTAATAAGATTTTTAATTTTGACTGGGTTTTTTTTAACATTTTTAAAACATTTAAAACAACATTGGCCAGATATAAAAACCTGAAATGTGACAAATAAATTATATTTGAATGGAAGAATCCATTAATTTCTTTTTCCCTATTATTTGCATCTGGGAGGCCTAAACTGAAGCATTTTAAAAATGACACCACAGCAGGAATTGTGTGCTGTTAAAACTGTGCTGTGTAGAGTTTAGCAATGAATTCTAAATAAACAAACTGAGTTATTTGGTGACACACAGTTATGGTAGAAAATTGAGGCCATCCAAACAGAGTTATCTTCATTTCCCCATTTATCAGCTGTGAGATCTCCAGTTAAATCCATCAAATCTGCTCCTGCTCCCCTGGAGCAGCTTCTGAAGGAATCAAAAATACAGAATTTGCTTAAAGAATGATGGATTTTCCCTTGCTAGGCCCAGCTTCAGAAAAGAGTTCAGGGGTTTCAGGAAAATAGGATTTCTTGAAAATAACAAAAGAACCATCTTCAATATTTTTGCTTCCTATACCTCCTATTGCATGTTTATTATTATTTTAGATTCATGTTTCATGTCTAATTGTTTATTATTATTTTAGATTCATGTTTTATGTCTAATTGTTTATTATTATTTTAGATTCATGTTTCATCTGTAATTGTTATTATTATTCATGTTTCATGTCTAATTCATTGATTATGATTCATGTTTCTATTTCATTGATTCTAATCATAATCATAATCATTATCATAATCATTATCATAATCATTCTAATCATAATCATTCTAATTCATTGATTATGATTCATGTTTCATGTCTAATTATTTCATTATTATTTTAGATTTATGTTTCATGTCTAATTGGTTTAGATTCATGATTCATGTCTAATTGTTTATTATTATTTTAGATTCATGTTTCATTTCATGTCTAATTGTTATTATTATTCATGTTTCATGTCTAATTCATTGATTATGATTCATGTTTCTAATTCATTATGATTCATGTTTCTAATTCATTGATTCTAATAATAATAATCATTATCATAATCATTCTAATTCATTGATTATGATTCATGTTTCTAATTCATTGATTCTAATAATAATAATAATCATTATCATAATCATTCTAATTCATTGATTATGATTCATGTTTCTAATTCATTGATTCTAATAATAATAATAATAATAATCATTCTAATTCATTGATTATGATTCATATTTCTAATTAATTGATTCTAATAATAATAATCATAATCATAATCATTCTAATTCATTGATTATGATTCATGTTTCTAATTCATTGATTATGATTCATGTTTCTAATTCATTGATTCTAATAATAATAATAATCGTAATCATTCTAATTCATTGATTATGATTCATGTTTCTAATTCATTGATTCTAATAATAATAATCATAATCATAATCATTCTAATTCATTGATTATGATTCATGTTTCTAATTCATTGATTCTAATAATAATCATAATCATAATCATAATCATTCTAATTCGTTGATTATGATTCATGTTTCTAATTCATTGATTATGATTCATGTTTCTAATTCATTGATTCTAATAATAATAATAATCATAATCATTCTAATTCATTGATTATGATTCATGTTTCTAATTCATTGATTCTAATAATAATAATCATAATCATAATCATTCTAATTCATTGATTATGATTCATGTTTCTAATTCATTGATTCTAATAATAATCATAATCATTATCATAATCATTCTAATTCGTTGATTATGATTCATGTTTCTAATCCATTGATTATGATTCATGTTTCATGTCTAATTATTTCATTATTATTTTAGATTCATGTTTCATGTCTAATTGTTTTAGATTCATGTTTCATGTCTAATTGTTTATTTTAACTGCAGTGTTTAGTAATAAGCTGGGTTTATTTTAATTCCAGTGTTTCCTGAGCAAATACATTTGTTAGTCTGATTGTTGCATGGCATTTGCTGATTTCTGTGCTCATTTGCAGCTGGGGAAGATGGCCAAGTGAAAATCTGGTCTAAAAGTGGAATGCTGAGATCCACCTTGGCTCAGCAAGGTGAGTTCTTTGCTCAGAGCTCCATCAGAACTTGTTCATTTGAATTATTCTGAAATACATTTAAATAACAGACCCTAAATATGGCAGTGATGCTTTGTTCAAAGGTGTTAAAGCCTGAATTAAATATAAATCAGAGTTGTGTTTCAATAAGATTTTTAAAAAATATTTCATTTTTCAAATTCAAAGTGCTGCAATATTTTAGGCAGCAGTCTCATCCCACACTGAGGATTTGGTGCCATTTCAGTGAAGATCCTCAGCTCAATTTTGTTTTTCAGACTTCATAGATGGAGCCCTTGTGACCTTGTGACATTTTTGAAGAAACCACATGCACCTGGGCTCGGGTTAAATGTCAGGCCCTTATCTCTGCCTGAAACAAATGATCTGAGTGCTTTCAACCTGGGGCAGGCACTTTAACCACAGCACTGAATAGAAAATGTATTTCAGTTCTTTTAAGGAAGTTCATGTGCTCCTGCAATGTTTGTCAGGTAAAAAGATAAACCAACTGAACCAGAATTAAAAAAAAAATATTCAAACTGAAGCATATATTTGTAACATTTCTCAGTTTTTGTTGTCAGGTTATTTTGTTTATTTGGGGTTTGAAAAAGCATAGCAGGTAAATCCATGCTGTTGTTTGAAACATGAATTTTCATTGGTTTCTGCAAGTTTCTGGTGCAGTACAAAGCACACTTGAGTCCCCATGGAGTAACTGTCACCCTGTGTTTGTGTTTTCAGTGTAAAATCTTGTGGGGCCCTGAAATCTTTAAATTCAGAGTCAGCACCCACAGTTCCTGATGTAAGCATGGCCATGCCTGGGGTCAGGGCAGGGTTCTGCAGGATGGGTGCATCATGTTCAACCCATTTTTCCCTTCCTTTATTATAATAAGAACTGAAAAAATCCCCACTGCCAACATTCCTTTGCCTCACCCCACTCTTTGTGTTAGAAATAAACTTTCAGGCAGGATTTTGGGGTGATGATCCACGTGCCTGTTGTTTCTTTGGCTTTTATTCCTCTTTAGATTCCTTTAAATTCTTCCTTCTCCTTCCACTGCATTGTTCTATTTGGGCTTCCACTGATCCATTTTGATGAGGAAATGGATTTCCATCAATTTCTAAGGGAACCCACAAGATCATCCTGGAATCCTGGAATGGTTTGGGTTGGAAGGGCCTGAACTGCCATCCCCTCCATGCAGGGGCTCCTCCCTGTACCCCAAACCTTCCTTGGACATGTCCAGGGCTCCAGGGGCACCATCCCAGCCCTCCCAGGGAGGAACTCATCCCTGACACTCTGCTCTTTTGGAAACACCCTCCCAACATCTAAAACAATCAGACATGAACCATCAATCTAAACCAATTAGACATGAAACATGAATATAAAATAATAATGAAATAATTAGACATGGTGAAATATTAGAAATAATGAAACATGAATCATAATCAATGAATTAGAAACATGAATCATCAATGAATTAGACATGAAACATGGATAATAAAAACAATTAGACATGAAACATGAATCTAAAATAATAATAAACAATTAGACATGAATCATGAATCATAATCAATGAATTAGAAACATGAATCATAATCAATGAATTATGATTATGATAATGATTATTATTAGAATCAATGAATTAGAAACATGAATCATAATCAATGAATTAGAAACATGAATCATAATGAATTAGAAATATGAATCATAATGAATTAGAAACATGAATCATAATGAATTAGAAACGTGAATCATAATCAATGAATTAGACATGAAACATGGATAATAATAACAATTAGACATGAAACATGAATCTAAAATAATAATAAACAATTAGACATGAATCATGAATCTAAAACAATTAGACATGAAACATAAATCTAAAATAATAATAAACAATTAGACATGAATCATGAATCTAAACCAATTAGACATGAACCATGAATATAAAATAATAATGAAATAATTAGACATGAAACATGAATCATAATCAATGAATTAGAACCATGAATCATAATCAATGAATTAGAATTATGATTAGAATGATTATGATTAGAATCAATGAATTAGAAACATGAATCATAATCAATGAATTAGAATGATTATGATTATGATAATGATTATGATTAGAATCAATGAATTAGAAACATGAATCATAATCAATGAATTAGAATGATTATGATTAGAATTATTATGATAATTATGATTATGATTAGAATCAATGAATTAGAACCATGAATCATAATCAATGAATTAGAATTATGATTAGAATGATTATGATTAGAATCAATGAATTAGAACCATGAATCATAATGAATTAGAAACATGAATCATAATCAATGAATTAGAATGATTATTATTAGAATGATAATAATTTATGATTATGATTATTAGAATCAATGAATTAGAAACATGAATCTAATCAATGAACTAGACATTAAACATGAATAATAATAACAATTAGACATGAAACATGAATCATAATCGATGAATTAGAAACATGAATCATAATCACTGAATTAGAATGATTATGATTAGAATGATTATGATAATGATTTTGATAATGATTATGATTATTATTAGAATCAATGAAATAGAAACATGAATCATAATCAATGAATTTGAATGATTATGATTAGAATGATTATGATAATGATTATTATTAGAATCAGTGAATTAGAAACATGAATCATAATCAATGAATTAGAATGATTATTATTAGAATGATTATGATAATGATTATGATTATTATTAAAATCAATGAATTGGAAACATGAATCATAATCAATGAATTAGACATGAAACATGAATTTAAAATAATAATAAACAATTAGACATGAAACATGAATCTAAAATAATGAAATAATTAGACATGAAACATGAATCGTAATCAATGAATTAGAAACATGAATCATAATCAATGAATTAGAATGATTATGATAATGATAATGATTATTATTAGAATCAATGAATTAGAAACATGAATCATAATGAATTAGAATGATTATGATCAGAATTATTATGATTATGATAATTATTATTATTAGAATCAATGAATTAGAAACATGAATCATAATCAATGAATTAGACATGAAACATGAATAATAATAATAATTAGACATGAAACATGGATCTAAAATAATAATAAACAATTAGACATGAATCATGAATCTAAAACAATTAGACAAGAAACATGAATCTAAAATAATAATGAAATAATTAGACATGAAACATGAATCATAATCAATGAATTAGAATGATTATGATAATGATGATTATTATTAAAATCAATGAATTAGAAACATGCTTATAATCAATGAATTAGACATGAAACATGAATCTAAAATAACAATGAAATAATTAGACATGAAACATGAATCATAATCAGTGAATTAGAATGATTATGATTAGAATGATAATGATTGTGATTAGAATCAATGAATTAGAAACATGAATCATAATCAATGAATTAGACATGAAACATGAATAATAATAATAATTAGACATGAAACATGAATCTAAACCAATTAGACATGAATCATGAATCTAAAATAATAATGAAATAATTAGACATGAAACATGAATCATAATCAATGAATTAGAAACATGAATCATAATGAATTATAATGATCATGATAATGATTGTGATAATGATTATGATTAGAATCAATGAATTAGAAACATGAATCATCAATGAATTAGACATGAAACATGAATAATAATAATAATTAGACATGAAACATGAATCTAAAATAATAATAAACAATTAGACATGAATCATGAATCTAAAACAATTAGACATGAAACATGAATCATAATCAATGAATTAGAATGATTATGATTAGAATGATTATGATAATGATTATGATTAGAAACATGAATCATAATCAATGAATTGGACATGAAACATGAATAATAATAATAATTAGACATTAAACATGAATCATAATAAACAATTAGACATGAAACATGAATCTAAAACAATTAGACATGAATCATGAATCTAAAATAATAATGAAATAATTAGACATGAAACATGAATCATAATCAATGAATTAGAAACATGAATCATAATCAATGAATTAGAATGATTATGATTAGAATGATTATGATAATGATTGATTAGAATCAATGAATTAGAAACATGAATCATCAATGAATTAGACATGAAACATGAATAATAATAATAATTAGACATGAAACATGAATCTAAAATAATAATAAACAATTAGACATCAAACATGAATCTAAAATAATAATAATAATTAGACATCAAACATGAATCTAAACCAATTCCTGTTTCTCCTCCTGTGCCAATCCAAATTCCCACACAAACTCTTGCAATTTCCAACTCTGCTGTGGGATAAACCAGACCCTTCCTTCCTTCTCAAATCCCAATTTTCTGCTTTTTCCCTCCTTTTTTCCCAGAATTTTGCTGTTTTCCAGCAGGGGCTGCTGCTCTGGCTTTCCCAGGGGGTTTGGCAGCATTTTGCCAAGGCAGCCCCTGTGAAGTGCAGGAGGAAATTATTTAACTCAGCTCCTGCTGCTCAACCCTGCAAATTGAGCAGACCTTCCTTCCTTCCTGAAATCCCATTTTTCTGCCTTTTTCCTCCTTTTTTCCTCCTTTTTTTCCTCCTTTTTTCCCAGAATATTGCTGTTTTTCCTCTGGCTTTCCCAGGGGGTTTGGCAGCATTTTGCCAAGGCAGCCCCTGTGAAGTGCAGGAGGAAATGATTTAACTCAGCTCCTGCTGCTCAACCCTGCAAATTGTGGTTAAATCCTCAGCCATCAGAAAAAAAACCAAACATTTGGTTTAAATAGAAAACTCTTCTGATTGTTAGATCACCATTAGGAAAGGACAAAAAAAAAAAAAGGAGTTTATTTAGAATTTCTGCCCCAGAATTGATGGCATTTTCACCAGGAATTGCCAGGAGGAAAAGAGCCAGAGCCACGTTTATTTAATATATGTTGTGTTTCTGCTCTGATGGTTGACAAGCTGGAAAATTCTCCCATAATTCTGGATTTTAAAGGAATAAAATTCCCTGAAAGCAAATGGATGAACTACAGAAATCTTCAGGAACAACGACCCCAGGTCTCAGTTTGGAGGGTGAATGTTTGGCAGCTCAAATGGAGTTTAACCATAATAAATCAGATTTTTGCACAGGGACAAGTGGGGAGATACTGGATGATTTTAGGGCAGATCAATCACTTAATTATCTAAATATCATCAAAATATTCCCATACAAAAATATTCCTGAGTCATTTTTGGAAATAGATTTTCAAATGCCAAAATTGTCACTGAGAATTTTACCCTGTAAAAGCATTTTTAAGCCTTTTGGGGGTTTTTTATTACCATAAAGTTACTTTAAAAATAATTTATTTGAACGATTTAAAATCAGTTGCTGAGTTTAATCCTTGAAGAAGCTTTTTGCTTAAATTTCTTACTTTTATTTCAAGGAATCAAGTGGCAAAGTCCTTTGATTTTTCTTCAGAGACAAATCTTGTCAAATAAAATGGAAAATATTTGCATGGTTGGCAAGTCTGACTTTTTCAAATTCTTCTTTTTTCCTTGGATGTTTTTCCATGTAATTTTTCCTTTATTCTGTTTTCAAAAAATCTAATTTGAAAACTGGAACATGATTTTAAAAGGGAACAGTCAGCTTTATTCCAGATACAAAATTCTGAAAGTTTCAGTTAATTGGGAAAAATCTGTCCAGCCTGTGGCCAGTTGGATTTATTGTCATTTATTTTGGAAGTTACTTGTGAATGGGATGTTTGTGCAGCAAAACAAAAATCTGTCTTAATTATGGTACCCAAAAATCTAAAAAAGAACAATTTAGGTGCAACACAAAATTTTTTCCATCCATTTTTGTGTCCAGCCTCATAATTTGGGGTGAAAAGATTGATTTTCTGTTGTCCCTTGGTGAGTATTATTTTGATTTTTCTGTATTTCTGGAGTGAAAGTTGGGACTCAATTATATCAGAGGATAAAATCTGAATATAGCAGTGAATAAAATCTGTATTTGTCTGAATATAAATACAAAATGCAGTTATTTCCTGTTGGTTTTCTGGACTTAAAAGTTTTATTTGTAAGAGTTTTAGGAATTGTTAATGTGTAAATGGCAATAGATAAAGAGGCTTGAGAAATGTGTAATTACATTTATATAATAAAGGGTTATCTACATAGGTATTTGTGTAATATAAATTTAATATATTTTATGCAATAAATATGTATTTGATGTACTTAAATATAAATATTTCTATATATCATATATAATTATATATATTTTTAATTGTGCTCTGTTGTATCTTACCATCAATATTATTTATTTTTATTGCTATATATAATATATATTATAATATATTATACATATATATTATAATATATTTTGTTTATATACTATATATATTTTTTAATATATTTTTATATATTTATATATATATATATATACATATATATATATATACATACACACACACATATATATATATATATATTTTTTTTTTTTTTTTTTTTTTTTTAACATATAATATCTATTAAAAATAAAGTATTTTTTCCCTGCCCTCAGGAACTCCAGTGTACTCAGTGTCCTGGGCCCCTGACTCTGATAAAGTTCTCTACACCTCAGGGCAGCAGCTGATCATTAAACCCCTCCAGCCAAATGCCAAAGTTCTGCAGGTACCATTAATAATCTGATTAATTAATAAGATTTATTTACAGAAATAAAGATACAGAAGCCTTTTGTTAAAAAGCAGCTGTTGAATTTTAATTTTTTGGATTAAAAATTTGAATGGATTTTTCGATTAAGCAGATTTTTGTGCTTTGATTCTGCCTGGTTCAGGCTTTATTTCATTTCTTTTTCTGCTAAATCATAAAATTGTTAAATTTGGAAACAACCTCCAAGATCACCAAGTCCTACAAGTGATGGATATTGAAAATAGGAGTTGTCAGAATTGTGGAATTGATTTTTTCCCTTGCAGTGGAAAGCCCACGATGGCCTGATTTTAAAAACTGACTGGAATTCAGTGAACGACCTGATCCTGTCTGCAGGGGAGGATTGCAGGTACAAGGTGAGCTCTGCCTCCATCCCTGCCCAAAAAATTATTAAATATCCAAAATATATTATTAATTATTATATATTATTATATTATTATATAATTATTTATATAATTTTTTAATATATATATATATAAATATATATAATATATATATAAAAATATATATATAAAAATATATATTTTTATATAAATTTTTATATAATTTTATAATTATTATATAATTATATAATATATTATTAATTATTAATATATTTTGGAATTTTTACCCTGGAAGCCCCAAAAAGAAATGAGAAATCTTTCATTTTTCAAGAAGAAATTGTGTTATTTGTAAATACACCTCACTCTGTGTAGGAAGATAAAATTACAAATCTTTTTTAAATACTGCAGGGTAAAAAATGGTAAAATGGGGGTGGAAGAAAAAGAAAAATATGTGCAAATATAGAAGTGATTATTTCAATTAAGAGAAGCTGACATATCAAATTAGAGGAGATAAAACTGCTTTTTTCTACTACAGGGACATTAGTGAGTCCCTCAGTAAATTTTAAAATATATTTAAATATATTTGGATGCAGGAAATATAACCATATAATCTGCATCCAAAATACAAAACACCTTTTGAGTATATTCCCTTAAATAAAAGGGAATTGAAATAAAAACTGATTTTTAAATGTATCATGTGTTGGTTCTGTCATTTCATTGTGTAATGGCTGTGATAGAAAATATACAATTAAGAAATTTTAAAAATCCAATAAATTATTACATTGTTTTGTGGATTGATTTCCATTTAAAAAATCTCTGTATTTGGAAATTTGCAAAGAGTTCTTTGATAGACTTGGGGCAATTTACAGGAAGTAAAACTCAGGGGTGCAAAATATTTTGTACAGAATATTTTATCCAGAATTATGTGACATTTACCATGGCAAAAAGCAAGTCTGCTGCATTAAATAAACCAGTAATAATTAAATAATTATATATACATGAATATGTGTGTGTATATAGATAGAAATATCTATATTTTTATATATATAGATAGATAGATATTATAGATATTTATATAGATAGATAAAAAATTAAATTACATATATATATATATATATATATATATATATATATATATATATATATATATATATAGTTACACTTAATTAACTTGGGCAATTATTTCTACAATTTCTATATCATGAGGGAAAATTATACTTCTGGAATAATAAAAGTACAAGAAGTGTATTTATAAAATAGAAGTGAGGAATAATATAGGTGATTTTCCCAGTTACACTTCATCCTGAGGGAAAATGATAGTTCTGAAATGATAAAAATACTATTTATATATAAAACAAAAGTGATATATATATTAAAATACATATATTATTAATATATATAATATAAATATATCTATCATAGGTGATTTTTAAAGTTACACTGGAAAAATGAGGGGAAATTACACTTCTGCAGTAAGAAAAATGCAAAAAATATATATAAACCAAAACTGAACTGTAATATAGGTGATTTTCCAAATTTCACTAAAACATGAGGGGAAATGATAATTCTGGAATAGGAAAAATACAAAATATATGTATAAAACAAAAGGGGGATGTATATTAAAATAGATATTCTTGATATATATATATATAAATCAGGTGATTTTTCAAATTCCACTGAAAACATGAGGGGAAATTACATTTCTGGAGTAACAAAAGTACAAAAAATATCTATATATAACAAAAGGAGGACATATATTATTTATATATATATAAAATACAGGTGATTTTTTCAAGTTACCCTGAAAACACAAGGAGAAATTACACCTCTGCAGTACCAAAAATACAAAAAAAATACATATATAAACCAAAAATAAACTGTAATATAGTGATTTTTCAAATTCCACTAAAACATGAGGGGAAATTACATTCCTGGAGTAACAAAAGTACAAAAAATATCTATAAAACAAAAGCAAGACATATATTATTTATATATTATATCTTTATATAGATATAGATATAGATATATATAAAATACAGCTGACTTTTCAAATTACACTGAAAACATGAGGGGAAATTACATTTCTGGAGTTACAAAAATACAAAAAATATCTATAAAACAAAAGCAAGACATATATTATTTATATATTATATCTTTATATACATATAAAATACAGGTGATTTTTTCAAATCCCACTGAAAACATGAGGGGAAATTACATTCCTGGAGTAACAAAGATGCAAAAAATATCTATAAAACAAAAGTAAGACATATTATTTATATATTATATCTTTATATAGATATATATATATAAAATACAGGTGATTTTTCAAATCCCACTGAAAACATGAGGGGAAATTACATTTCTGGAGTAACAAAGATGCAAAAAATATCTATATAAAACAAAAGCAAGACATGCTAAATATCTATATAGTTTATATATTATATATCATACAGGTGATTTTTTCAGGTTACCCTGAAAACATGAGGGGAAATTACACCTCTGCAGTACCAAAAATACAAAAAAAATACATATATCAACCAAAAATGAACTGTAATATAGTGATTTTTCAAATTCCACTAAAACATGAGGGGAAATTACATTCCTGGAGTAACAAAAGTATAAAAAATATCTATAAAACAAAAGCAAGACATATTATTTATATATTATATCTTTATATACATATAAGATACAGGTGATTTTTCAAATTACACTGAAAACATGAGGGGAAATTACATTTCTGGAGTTAGAAAAATGCAAAAAATATCTATAAAATAAAAGCAAGACATAATATTTGTATATGATATCTTTATATAGATATATATATATAAAATACAGGTGACTTTTCAAATTCCACTGAAAACATGAGGGGAAATTACATTCCCGGAATAACAAAAGTACAAAAAATATCTATAAAACAAAAGCGAGATATATTAAATACCTATGTTATTTATATATTTTTAATACAATTTTTATGTATATTATATATAATATATATAAAATACAGGTGACTTTTCAAATTCCACTGAAAACATGAGGGGAAATTACACCTCTGCAGTACCAAAAATACAAAAAAAATATATATATCAACCAAAAATGAACTGTAATATAGTGATTTTTCAAATTCCACTAAAACATGAGGGGAAATTACATTCCTGGAGTAACAAAAGTACAAAAAATATCTATATAAAACAAAAGCAAGACATATATTATTTATATATATATATATATATATATATAAAATATAGGTGATCTTTCAAATTCCACTGAAAACATGAGGGGAAATTACATTTCTGGAGTAACAAAAATGCAAAACATATCTATATAAAACAAAAGTAAGACATATTATTTATATATTATATCTTTTTATATATATATATATATAAAATACAGGTGATTTTTCAAGTTACACTGAAAACATGAGGGGAAATTACATTGCTGGAGTAACAAAAGTACAAAAAATATCTATATAAAACAAAAGCGAGATATATTAAATACCTATGTTATTTATATATTTTTAATATAATTTTTATATAGATTATATTATTAATATATAAAGTATAGGTGATTTTTTTAAGTTACCCTGAAAACACGAGGGGAAATTACACCTCTGCAGTAACAAAAATACAAAAAAAATACATATATAAACCAAAAATGAACTGTAATATAGTGATTTTTTCAAATTCCACTAAAACCTGAGGGGAAATTACATTCCTGGAGTAACAAAAGTGCAAAAAATATCTATAAAACAAAAGCAATACATATATTATTTATATATTATATCTTTATTTATATATATATATATATATAAAATACAGGTGATCTTTCAAATTCCACTGAAAACATGAGGGGAAATTACATTTCTGGAGTAACAAAAATGCAAAAAATATCTATATAAAACAAAAGTAAGACATATTATTTATATATTATATCTTTATATATATATATATATAAAATACAGGTGATTTTTCAAATTACACTGATAACATGAGGGGAAATTACATTTCTGGAGTAACAAAGATGCAAAAAATATCTATATAAAACAAAAGCAAGACATGCTAAATATCTATATAGTTTATATATTATATATCATACAGGTGATTTTTTCAGGTTACCCTGAAAACATGAGGGGAAATTACACCTCTGCAGTACCAAAAATACAAAAAAAATATATATATCAACCAAAAATAAACTGTAATATAGTGATTTTTCAAATTCCACTAAAACATGAGGGGAAATTACATTTCTGGAGTAACAAAAGTACAAAAAATATCTATAAAACAAAAGCAAGACATATATTATTTATAAATTATATCTTTATATACATATAAAATACAGGTGATTTTTCAAATCCCACTAAAAACATGAGGGGAAATTACATTCCTGGAGTAACAAAAATACAAAAAATATCTATAAAACAAAAGCAAGACATATTTTATTTATATATTATATCTTTATATATATATATGTATATATATATATATATATATATATGTATGTATATATAATACAGGTGATTTTTCAAATTACACTGAAAACATGAGGGGAAATTACATTTCTGGAGTTACAAAAATACAAAAAATATCTGTAAAACAAAAGCGAGATAGATTAAATACCTATGTTATATATTTTTAATATAATTTTTATATATATATATAGTATATAGTATAGGTGATTTTTTCAAGTTACCCTCAAAACATGAGGGGAAATTACACCTCTGCAGTACCAAAATACAAAAAAAATACATATATCAACCAAAAATGAACTGTAATATAGTGATTTTTCAAATTCCACTAAAACATGAGGGGAAATTACATTCCTGGAGTAACAAAAGTACAAAAAATATCTATATAAAACAAAAGCAAGACATATATTATTTATATATTATATCTTTATATATATATATATATAAAATACAGGTGATTTTTCAAATTCCACTGAAAACATGAGGGGAAATTACATTCCTGGAGTAACAAAAGTACAAAAAATATCTATAAAACAAAAGCAAGACATATATTATTTATATATTATATCTTTTTATATATATAAAATACAGGTGATTTTTCAAATTCCACTGAAAACATGAGGGGAAATTACATTTCTGGAGTAACAAAAGTACAAAAATATCTATATAAAACAAAAGCGAGATATATTAAATACCTATGTTATTTATATATTTTTAATATAATTTTTATATATATTGTGTATATATATATATATATATATATATATATATATATATTTATATATATATGTAAAAAGTATAGGTGATTTTTTCAAGTTACCCTGAAAACACAAGGGGAAATTACACCTCTGCAGTACCAAAAATACCAAAAAAAATACATATATCAACCAAAAATGAACTGTAATATCGTGATTTTTCAAATTCCACTAAAACATGAGGGGGAATTTTTCTCCTGGAGTAATGACAGTGCAGCCAAAGTGTGAAAATTGAATTTTGCTGCAGGTTTGGGACAGTTTTGGCCGTGTCCTGTACAATTCCCAGCCCCACGAGTATCCCCTCACTGCCATTGCCTGGGCTCTGGATGGAGAATTATTTGCTGTGGGATCTTTCAACACTTTACGTCTCTGTGATAAAACTGGGGTGAGTAAAACTCTGCTAATTAAAAAAAAAATATATATATAATAAATTATTTTAAATATTTTATTTTTTAAAATATTTTATTTTCGTTTTTGAAATTTTTAAAAAATCTTTTCCAGAGTAAAACTCTGCTAATTTATTTTATATCAATAAAAAATAATAAAAATAATATAATAAATAATAAAAATAAATATAAAAATTTATTTTGAATATTTTAATTTTTTAAATAATATATATATAATATTTTAATTTTTAAACATATTTTATGTTCATTTTTTAAGTTATTTTTCAATCTTTTCCACAGTAAAACTCTGCTAATTTATTTGATATCGATAAAAAAATAAAAAAATTAATATAATAAATAATAAAAAATAAATATAATAAATTATTTTGAATATTTAATTTTTTAAAATATATTATTTTCATTTTTTAAGTTATTTTTCAATCTTTTCCAGAGTAAAACTCTGCTAATTTATTTTATATCGATAAAAAAAATAAATGTAATAAATTATTTTGAGTATTTAATTTTTTAAGATATTTTATTTTCGTTTTTGAAATTTTTTTAAAATCTTTTCCAGAGTAAAACTCTGCAAATTTATTTTATGTATGTGGAAAAAAAATTAAATATAATTAAAATAGAAAACTCCACAGTAAAACTCTGGAAATTGGCCAAATTTATTGATAATCCAGCAAATATTCCTCAGGATATCACTGTACAGGTGGGTGTTTTATTAGCAAAAAATACCTGTGATTGCCAGCATATTTTTGCTGACCAGAATATTTGATTTTTAATAATATTTTGCCTTTTGGGACGTGCATTTTTTACCTGAAAACCACAGAGTTCACAAGCTTCTCTTGTGGTCATAGCTAATCATAAATTGCAATTTTTAAGCATAAAAAGGAGTGTATAACAATAACCTGATAGAAAAGAAAGTGGAAAAACCATTTATTACTATATTTTATTATAACCACTTTTATTATTTAATCTTTTTTTTCCCTTGAAGGTTTACCCTTGAATCATTATTTTATAGGGTTTTTTGCAGCTTTATCTCCAATAAAATCAATTTAATGCAGTTTCACCTCCCCTCACTGGGAGCACAGATTGTCCTCATTGTCTCTTTGGTTTTCCTGTGATTCTCAATATTTTTGCTCAGATTTTATTGATAATCCAGCAAATATTCCTCAGGATATCAGTGTACAGGTGGGTGTTTTATTAGCAAAAAATACCTGTGATTGCCAGCACATTTTTGCTGACCAGAATATTTGATTTTTAATATTTTGCCTTTTGGGACGTGAAATTTTTACCTGAAAACCACAGAGTTCACAAGCTTCTCTTATGGTCAGAACTAATCATAAATTGCAATTTTTCACCATAAAAAGGAGTGTATAACAATAACCTGATAGAAAAGAAAGTGGAAAAAGCATTTATTGTTATATTTTATTATATTATAACCACTTTTATTATTTAATCTTCTTTTTCCCTTGAAGGTTTACCCCTGAATCATTATTTTATAGGGTTTTTTGCAGCTTTATCTCCAATTAAAATCAATTTAATGCAGTTTCTCCTCCCTTTTCTGGGAGCACAAATTGCCTTTATTGTCTCTTTGCCTTTCCTGTAATTCTGAACATTTTTGCTCAGATTTTATTGATAATCCAGCAAATATTCCTCAGGATATCAGTGTACAGGTGGGTGTTTTATTAGCAAAAAATACCTGTGATTGCCAGCATATTTTTGCTGACCAAAGTATTTTATTTTTAATATTTTGCCTTTTGGGACATGAATTTTTTACCTGAAAACCACAGAGTTCACAAGCTTCTCTTATGGTCAGAACTAATCATAAATTGCAATTTTTAAGCATAAAAAGGAGAGTATAACAATAACCTGATAGAAAAGAAAGTGGAAAAACCATTTATTACTATATTTTATTATATTATAACCACTTTTATTATTTAATTTTTTCCCTTGAAGGTTTACCCCTGAATATTTATTTTTATAGGGTTTTTTGCAGCTTTATCTCCAATTAAAATCAATTTAATGCAGTTTCTCCTCCCTTCACTGGGAGCACAAATTGCCTTTATTGTCTCTTTGGTTTTCCTGTGATTCTGAATATTTTTGTTCAGATTTTTTGCAGGAAACTTTGATTATTTGGGACTTTTATTGTCCTGGTTTTTTATTATATTTATTGCTCTTTTCTGAGAAAAAATTGCTGTGGTGTTTTGGGTGTGTTCAGTCCAACCATGAATTTGGAGTGTGAATTTCAAATATTTGAAATTCATGAAGAGGAACTTTTAAAGATTATTTGAAAAAAGGTATGAGGTTAAAGGTAGAAGGTTATAATAATAGGTTATGCAATTATAACAATGTTATAAAAGGTTTCAGGTTAAAATTCAGGATTATTTGAGAAAAGGAATAAGGATAAAATCTGAATTTTCCTGTTTCACCTTCTGTAGTGATTCTGATTTCACTGATTTTCACTGACAGTGTATAAACAGAATTTAATTACAAATTTGTAAATAAAATTACATTACAATTATCTAGAAGGAAAAATACTCAAAGCAGTTTTCTTTTGCAAGGTGTCATTTGCTGATTTAAAGATTATTTATTTTGATATCAACAGGTTTGTAATTTAATTTACTGTAAAGTCTGGCTCAGATTCCTGCAAGCTAAAAAATAAATGTTTTATTCAGCCTTTAATACTGAACAGAACGTTGGGAATTTTAATGCAGACAGGTTTATTTCTTGTAGAAAATTAAGATTATTTTACCTGAGTTTATTAGGCATTATTTATTATTATTATTATTATTATTATTATTATTATTATTATTATTTATACCTGAATTTATTAAGACTTTATTATTTTTTAATTTTTATTTTATACCTGAGTTTATTAAGACTTTATTATTTTTTTATTTTTATTTTATACCTGAATTTATTAAGACTTTATTATTTATTTAATTTTTATTTTTACCTGAGTTTATTAAGACTTTATTATTTATTTAACTTTTATTTTATACCTGAGTTTATTAAGACTTTATTATTTTTTTAATTTTTATTTTATACCTGAGTTTATTAAGACTTTATTATTTTTTTAATTTTTATTTTATATCTGAGTTTATTAAGACTTTATTATTTTTTTTATTTTTATTTTATACCTGAGTTTATTAAGACTTTATTATTTATTTAATTTTTATTTTATATCTGAGTTTATTAAGACTTTATTATTTATTTAATTTTTATTTTATACCTGAGTTTATTAAGACTTTATTATTTTTTTTATTTTTATTTTATACCTGAGTTTATTAAGACTTTTTTTTTAATTTTTATTTTATATCTGAGTTTATTAAGACTTTATTATTTTTTTAATTTTTATTTTATACCTGAGTTTATTAAGACTTTATTATTTATTTAATTTTTATTTTATATCTGAGTTTATTAAGACTTTATTATTTTTTGAATTTTTATTTTATATCTGAGTTTATTAAGACTTTATTATTTATTTAATTTTTATTTTATACCTGAGTTTATTAAGACTTTATTATTTATTTAATTTTTATTTTATATCTGAGTTTATTAAGACTTTATTATTTATTTAATTTTTATTTTATACCTGAGTTTATTAAGACTTTATTATTTTTTAATTTTTATTTTATACCTGAGTTTATTAAGACTTTATTATTTATTTAATTTTTATTTTATATCTGAGTTTATTAAGACTTTATTATTTTTTTAATTTTTATTTTATATCTGAGTTTATTAAGACTTTATTATTTATTTAATTTTTATTTTATACCTGAGTTTATTAAGACTTTGGTTTTTTTTATTCTTATTTTATATCTGAGTTTATTAAGACTTTATTAATTTTTTTGAATTTTTATTTTATTTATGGAATGGAGCTGCACTGGCAAATTGCTCCCCAGGGAACCATCAGGACAGAAATATTTATCATGAACTCCTCTGCAGCATCTGTGCTCACTTTGGGCCATAATTCAATTAAATTCCTGCACTCAATGCTCTTTATTCTCATTTTTTCCTACCTCCTTGGGATGTCAAGCAGCTTTGTGGTAAAGACCAAAGTTACAAATTGAATATTAATATTGTAAATTTAATTTCTTCAATTAAAAATGATGAAAAGAAATTATTATTTATATATAAAATAAATTATTGTGGTTGTCCTACAGGCAAGTTGTGTTCCCAAGGCCTTGGGAGTGTAGAGGGATCAGTGATAAAAAATAATAAAAATTAAATACTGGTTAAATTAATCATTTTAATTAGTAAATAGGGGCGCCCAATTATTTTTTATCACTGATCCCTCTACACTCCCAAGGCCTTGGGAACACAACTTGCCTGTAGGACAACCATAATAATTTATTTTATGGGATCAGTGATAAAAAATAATAAAAATGAAACACTGGTCCAATTAATCATTTTAATTAGTAAATAGGGGCGCCCAATTTATATTTAAATAATGTTGAATATATTTCTGCATCTTCTGCTGTTGAATATATTTCTGCATCTTCTGCTGTTGAATTTATTTCTGCATCTTCTGCTGTTGAATTTATTTCTGCATCCTCTGCTGTGCCCTTTTGGGATAATTTCATGTGCCCAAAATTCAATCCAATGTTTATATTTAACTTCAATCCCATGATTTTATTATTGATTTCCTCTCTAAGATTTCAATTATCTTTGGATATGCAGGTAGTTGTTCAATTACTACAAAATTACTACTCCTTGTACTCCTACATTACTACTGCTAATTAACAATATTTTATTACATAAAGAGGAAATAACTGAGATCTGCTTCTTGTTTTAAAATCTGCTTGAATATCTTCCCAAAACTCCCAAAAAATTATTATTTTATTCTTATTTGTCATCCATTTTCAGGGGAACAGCTCTTTGGAGATTCAGGATGATTTGTGTTTCTGATATGGAGGAAATTTTTTAAAATATCTTGGTGTGGAAATTCTAATTTTTGACATTTTTTAATAAGGATCTAAACTTCAGAGGAGTCTCATGGGTAGGGCTGAGGGAATTAAGAATTAAGGTATTGGCTGGAGGAAATTTTTAATTAATCCTTCACTTGGACAGTAAGAGAGTGGAGAAAATGTAATTATTTGAAAATGTAATTATTATGAATGAGAACACACTTGGAATAAATCATGAGTAGAAAACTGAAACCTGATGTACTTCCAGCATTGTGACTTTTAATTTCTGCTTTACCTGTTGCTTTTCCTTTGATTTCTTTCCCAGATTTAGACTTCAACATCCAAACCCAACCCAACAAAAACCTCATTTATTGTCACTGCTCAAAAAATCCCAACAAAAATCTCATTTATTGTCACTGCTTGAAAAATCCCAACAAAAATCTCATTTATTGTCACTGCTTGAAAAATCCCAACAAAAACCTCATTTATTGTCACTGCTTGAAAAATCCCAACAAAAACCTCATTTATTGTTGCTGCTTGAAAAATCCCAACCCTACAAATGTATTTCTGACAATAATTGATTTCTAAAAGCACAGAGTAATTGAAATTATTAATTGCTGCTTGAAAAATCCCAACAAAAACCTCATTTATTGTTGCTGCTTGAAAAATCCCAACAAAAATCTCATTTATTGTCACTGCTTGAAAAATCCCAACGAAAACCTCATTTATTGTCACTGCTTGAAAAATCCCAACAAAAACCTCATTTATTGTCGCTGCTTGAAAAATCCCAACAAAAACCTCATTTATTGTCGCTGCTTGAAAAATCCCAACCCTACAAAAGTATTCCTGACAAGAAATAATTTTTAAAAGTACAGAGTAACTGAAATTATTAATTGCTGCTTGAAAAATCCCAACAAAAACCTCATTTATTGTCACTGCTTGAAAAATCCCAACAAAAACCTCATTTATTGTTGCTGCTTGAAAAATCCCAACAAAAACCTCATTTATTGCTGCTGCTTGAAAAATCCCAACCCTGCAAATGTATTCCTGACAATAATTGATTTCTAAAAGCACAGAGTAACTGAAATTATTAATTGCTGCTTGAAAAATCCCTACAAAAACCTCATTTATTGTCGCTGCTTGAAAAATCCCAACAAAAACCTCATTTATTGTCACTGCTTGAAAAATCCCAACAAAAACCTCATTTATTGTTGCTGCTTGAAAAATCCCAACAAAAACCTCATTTATTGTCACTGCTTGAAAAATCCCAACCCTGCAAATGTATTTCTGACAATAATTGATTTCTAAAAGCACAGAGTAACTGAAATTATTAATTGCTGCTTGAAAAATCCCAACAAAAACCTCATTTATTGTCACTGCTTGAAAAATCCCAACAAAAACCTCATTTATTGTCGCTGCTTGAAAAATCCCAACAAAAACCTCATTTATTGTCACTGCTTGAAAGATCCCAACCCTACAAATGTATTCCTGACAATAATTGATTTCTAAAAGCACAGAGTAATTGAAATTATTAATTTTTTCCTTCTTTTCAGTGGTCCTATGCCCTGGAGAAGCCCAGCACTGGCAGCATTTTTGCCATTTCCTGGTCCATCGATGGCACCCAGCTGGCAGGAGCCTGTGGCAATGGCCAGGTCATCTTTGCACACGTGGTGGAGCAGCACTGGGAGTGGCAGAACTTCCAAATCACCCTCATTAAGAGAAGAACCATGAAGGTAAAATTCACTTCCAAATCATCTTAATTAAGAGAAGAACCAAGAACGTAAAATCCACTTCCAAATTACCTGAATTAAAAGAATTATAAAGGTAAAATCCACTTCCAAATCACCTGAATTAAGAGAAGAACCATGAAGGTAAAGTCCACTTCCAAATTACCTTAATTAAGAGAAGAACCATGAAGGTAAAATCCTCTTCCAAATTACCTGAATTAAGAGAATTATAAAAGTAAAATCCACTTCCAAATTACCTTAATCAAGGGAAGAACTGTGAGGGTGAAATCCACTTCCAAATCACCTGAATTAAGAGAGTTATGAAGGTAAAATCCACTTCCAATACACCTTAATTAAGAGCAGAACCATGAAAGTAAAAATCCACTTCCAAATTACCCTAATTAAGAGAAGGACCATGAAGGTAAAATCCTCTTCCAAATCATCTTAATTAAGAGCAGAACCATGAAGGTAAAATCCACTTCCAAATCACCTGAATTAAGAGAGCCATGAAGGTAAAATCCACTTCCAAATCACCTGAATTAAGAGAACCATGAAGGTAAAATCCAGTTCCAAATTACCTGAATTAAGAGCAGAACAATGAACGTAAAATCCACTCCCAAATCACCTCAATTAAGAGAATTATAAAGGTTAAATCCACTTCCAAATTACCTGAATTAAGAGAATTATAAAGGTAAAATCCACTTCCAAACTACCTTAATTAAGAGCAGAACCATGAGGCTAAAATCCACTTCCAAATCACCTGAATTAAGAGAATTATACAGGTAAAATCCACTTCCAAATCACCTTAATTAAGAGAAGAACCATGGACATAAAATCCACTTCCAAATCACCTTAATTAAGAGAACCATGAAGGTAAGAATCCACTTCCAAAGTACCTTAATTAAGAGAAGAACCATGAAGGTAAAATCCACTTCCAAATTACCTGAATTAAGAGAGTTATAAAGGTAAAATCCACTTCCAAATTACATTAATTAAGAGAACCATGAAGGTAAAATCCACTTCCAAAGCACCTGAATTAAGAGAAGAGCCAAGAACGTAAAATCCACTTCCAAATCACCTGAATTAAGAGAATTATAAAGGTAAAATCCACTTCCAAATCACCTGAATTAAGAGAATTATAAAGGTAAAATCCACTTCCAAATTACCTGAATTAAGAGAATTATAAAGGTAAAATCCACTTCCAAATTACCTTAATCAAGGGAAGAACCATGAAGGTAAAATTCACTTCCAAATCACCTTAATTAAGAGAAGAGCCAAGAACGTAAAATCCACTTCCAAATTACCCTAATTAAGAGAAGAACCATGAAGGGAAAATCCACTTCCAAATCACCTGAATTAAGAGAATTATAAAGGTAAAAATCCACTTCCAAATTAACTTAATCAAGGGAAGAACCATGAAGGTAAAAATTAACTTCCAAATCACTTTAATTAAGAGAGTTATAAAGGTAAAATCCACTTCCAAATTACCTGAATTAAGAGAACCATGAAGGGAAAATCCACTTCCAAATCACCTGAATTAAGAGAATTATAAAGGTAAAAATCCACTTCCAAATTAACTTAATCAAGGGAAGAACCATGAAGGTAAAATCCACTTCTAAATCACCTGAATTAAGAGAACCATGAGGGTAAAATCCACTTCCAATACACCTTTATTAAGAGCAGAACCATGAAGGTAAAATCCACTTCCTAATCACCTGAATTAAGAGAGTTATAAAGGTAAAATTCACTTCCAAATTACCTTAATTAAGACAATTATAAAGGTAAAGTCCACTTCCAAATCACCTGAATTAAGAGCACCATGAAGGTAAAAATCCACTTCCAAATTACCTTAGTTAAGAGAACCATGAAGGTAAAGCCACTTCCAAATCACCCTAATTAAGAGAAGGTAAAAATCCACTTAGAAATCACCTGAGTTAAGAGAATTATAAAGGTAAAATCCACTTCCAAATTACCTTAATTAAGAGAAGAACCATGAGGGTAAAAATCCACTTCCAAATCACCTGAATTAAGAGAACCATGAAGGTAAAATCCACTTCCAAATCACCTGAATTAAGAGAATTGTAAAGGTAAAATCCAATTCCAAATCACCTGAATTAAGAGAACCATGAAGGTAAAATTCACTTCCAAATAACCTTAATTAAGAGAAGAACCATGAAAGTAAAATCCACTTCCAAATTACTTTAATTAAGAGCAGAACCATGAAGGTAAAATCCCCTCAGAGCTGGGCATCCCCATCACTAAACTCTTTTCATGCAAAATGGGAATTTGGGATTGAATTTGTGTTCCCAGACATTGCCTCACAAGGTTTGTTCTCTGGGATAATTAAGATTTCCATCCTTCCTCATTTTCCAAATTACACATTTGGGACTTTACAGCATCGAGTTCCTAAATCCCTGATCAGACCCTTCAATGGTTTTTTGTTCATGATTTCCATCCTTCCTCATTTTCCAAATTACACATTTGGGACTGCTCAGCATCGAGTTCCTAAATCCCTGATCAGACCCTTCAATGGTTTTTTGTTCAAGATTTCCCTCCTTCCTCATTTTCCAAATTTCAAATTTGGGACTTTCTCAGCATCGAGTTCCTAAATCCCTGATGAGACCCTTCAATGGGTTTTGTTTTCAAGATTTCCATCCTTCCTCATTTTCCAAATTTGGGACTTCTCATCATCGAGTTCCTAAATCCCTGATGAGACCCTTCAATGGGTTTTTTTTTCATGATTTCCATCCTTCCTCATTTTCCAAATTTGGGACTTCTCATCATCGAGTTCCTAAATCCCTGATCAGACCCTTTAATGGTTTTTTTTTCCAAGATTTCCATCCTTCCTCATTTTCCAAATTACACATTTGGGACTTTTCAGCATCGAGTTCCTAAATCCCTGATGAGACCCTTCAATGGTTTTTTTTTGTCCAAGATTTCCATCCTTCCTCATTTTCCAAATTACACATTTGAGACTTTTGAGCATCGAGTTCCTAAATCCTGATGAGACCCTTCAATGGTTTTTTTTCCAAGATTTCCATCCTTCCTCATTTTCCAAATTACACATTTGGGACTTTTCATCATCGAGTTCCTAAACTCCTGATGAGACCCTTTAATGGTTTTTTTTCAAGATTTCCATCCTTCCACATTTTCCAAATTTGGGACTTTTCAGCATCGAGTTCCTAAATCCCTGATGAGACCCTTCAATGGTTTTTTGTTCAAGATTTCCCTCCTTCCTCATTTTCCAAATTACACATTTGGGACTTCTCATCATCGAGTTCCTAATTCCTGATCAGATCCTTCAATGTTTTTTTGTTCAAGATTTCCATCCTTCCTCATTTTCCAAATTTGGGACTTTTCAGCATTGAGTTCCTAAATCCCTGATCAGACCTTTCAATGGTTTTTGTTTTCAAGATTTCCCTCCTTCCACATTTTCCAAATTTGGGACTTTTCAGCATCGAGTTCCTAAATCCCTGATGAGACCCTTCAATGGTTTTTTGTTCAAGATTTCCATCCTTCCTCATTTTCCAAATTTCAAATTTGGGACTTTCTCAGCATCGAGTTCCTAAATCCCTGATCAGACCCTTCAATGGGTTTTGTTTTCAAGATTTCCATCCTTCCTCATTTTCCAAATTTGGGACTTCTCATCATCGAGTTCCTAAATCCCTGATCAGACCCTTTAATGTTTTTTTTTTTCAAGATTTCCCTCCTTCCACATTTTCCAAATTACACATTTGGGACTTCTCATCATCGAGTTCCTAAATCCCTGATCAGACCCTTTAATGGTTTTTTTTTCCAAGATTTCCATCCTTCCTCATTTTCCAAATTACACATTTGGGACTTTTCAGCATTGAGTTCCTAAATCCCTGATGGGACCCTTCAATGTTTTTTTTGTTCATTTTCCTGCTGGGTTTGGAATTGGGAAGATTGGAGCAGCAGCAGGGCTGGATTTGGGGTTGGGGCCGTGGGTGGGAGCTGTGAGTCAGTGTCTGGGAACACAAAGCACAAATCAACCCAAAATTCCCAATTTTTCCCCTCATTCCCAGACATTGACTCGTTCCAGATGCAGGAATGGTCTCCATGGGATTTGAATTCTCTTCTTGAATTTGCAAAACCTGAGGAAGTGCAGCTAACCCTGACTCATTTTTAATTTTCATTCCTTTACAGTGATTTTATTCCTATATATCACCTAGGAAAATCCTATAAAATCCTACCAAAAACTTGCAGATGGATTTTTTTTTCCTAAGTATTACAATGGCAAAGTTAATTAGTGATGCTGTGGTGGGCACAGTAATTAAAATATCCTTGGAAATGGTTTCCAGGAATAATTTCCAGATTTTCTTGGAATAATTGAGGTCAGTCCATGTAAGGAAGTTAGCACCCTCACAACAGTGACATCTTCAAAAAAAACCCCAAATCCACCTAAAAAACCAGGAAACTTTTTTGTTTAAGGCTCCCCATGGATTTTTAACTCACTAAAATCTCAGAGTTGAAAAATCTCTGTTGATTTGATGCAAATTCTGATTTTCTTGAGCAGATTTGAAGCAGAATTTGAATGCAGGAATGGTCTCCATGGGATTTGAATTCTCTTCTTGAATTTGCAAAACCTGAGGAAGTGCAGCTAACCCTGACTCATTTTTAATTTTCATTCCTTTACAGTGATTTTATTCCTATATATCACCTAGGAAAATCCTATAAAATCCTACCAAAAACTTGCAGATGGATTTTTTTTTCCTGATATTACAATGGCAAAGTTAATTAGTGATGCTGTGTGGGCACAGTAATTAACTAATTATATTAATTCCAATTAATATCCTTGGAAATGGTTTCCAGGAATAATTTCCAGATTTTCTTGGAATAATTGAGGTCAGTCCATGTAAGGAAGTTAGCACCCTCACAACAGTGACATCTTCAAAAAAAACCCCAAATCCACCTAAAAAACCAGGAAACTTTTTTGTTTAAGGCTCCCCATGGATTTTTACCTCCCTAAAATCTCTGATTTGAAAAATCTCTCTTGATTTGAGGCAAATTCTGATTTTCTTGAGCAGATTTGAAGCAGAATTTGAATGCAGGAATGGTCTCCATGGGATTTGAATTCTCTTCTTGAATATACAAAACCTGAGAAGTGCAGCTAACCCTGACTCATTTTTAATTTTCATTCCTTTACAGTGATTTTATTCCTATATATCACCTAGGAAAATCCTACAAAATCCTACCAAAAACTTGCAGATGGATTTTTTTTTCCTGATATTAAAATGGCAAAGTTAATTAGTGATGCTGTGGTGGGCACAGTAATTAACAAATTATATTAATTCCAATTAATATCCTTGGAAATGGTTTCCAGGAATAATTTCCAGATTTTCTTGGAATAATTGAGGTCAGTCCATGTAAGGAAGTTAGCACCCTCACAACAGTGACATTTTCAAAAAAAAAAACCCCAAATCCCACTAAAAAACCAGGAAACTTTTTTGTTTAAGGCTCCCCATGGATTTTTACCTCCCTAAAATCTCTAAGTTGAAAAATCTCTGTTGATTTGAGGTAAATTCTGATTTTCTTGAGCAGAATTTGAATGCAGGAATGGTCTCCATGGGTTTGAATTCTCTTCTTGAATGTGCAAAACCTGAGGAAGTGCAGCTAACCCTGACTCATTTTTAATTTTCATTCCTTTACAGTGATTTTATTCCTATATATCACCTAGGAAAATCCTATAAAATCCTACCAAAAACTTGCAGATGGATTTTTTTTTCCTAAGTATTACAATGGCAAAGTTAATTAGTGATGCTG
The DNA here is from genome assembly GCA_024362935.1 of Setophaga petechia. Classification (NCBI taxonomy): domain Eukaryota; kingdom Metazoa; phylum Chordata; class Aves; order Passeriformes; family Parulidae; genus Setophaga; species Setophaga petechia. The sequence continues at coordinate 40,774 of JANCRA010000192.1, read as the reverse complement.
TGGTGGGCACAGCAATTAACTAATTATATTAATTCCAATTAATATCCTTGGAAATGGTTTCCAGGAATAATTTCCAGATTTTCTTGGAATAATTGAGGTCAATCCATGTAAGGAAGTTAGCACCCTCACAGTGACATTTTCAAAAAAAAAACCCCAAATCCACCTAAAAAACCAGGAAACTTTTTTGTTTAAGGCTCCCCATGGATTTTTAACTCCCTAAAATCTCTAAGTTGAAAAATCTCTGTTGATTTGAGGTAAATTCTGATTTTCTTGAGCAGAATTTGAATGCAGGAATGATCTCCATGGGATTTGAATTCTCTTCTTGAGTTTGCAAAACCTGAGGAAGTGCAGCTAACCCTGACTCATTTTTAATTTTCATTCCTTTACAGTGATTTTATTCCTATATATCACCTAGGAAAATCCTACAAAATCCTACCAAAAACTTGCAGATGGATTTTTTTTTTCCTGATATTCCAATGGCAAAGTTAATTAGTGATGCTGTGGTGGGCACAGCAATTATCTAATTATATTAATTCCAATTATTATCCTTGGAAATGGTTTCCAGGAATAATTTCCAGATTTTCTTGGAATAATTGAGGTCAGTCCATGTAAGGAAGTTACCACCCTCACAACAGTGACATCTTCAAAAAAAACCCCAAATCCCACCAAAAAAAAACCAGAAAACTTTTTTGTTTAAGGCTCCCCATGGATTTTTACCTCCCTAAAATCTCTGATTTGAAAAATCTCTGTTGATTTGAGGCAAATTCTGATTTTCTTGAGCAGATTTGAAGCAGAATTTGAATGCAGGAATGGTCTCCATGGGAGTTGAATTCTCTTCTTGAATTTGCAAAACCTGAGGAAGTGCAGCTAACCCTGACTCATTTTTAATTTTCATTCCTTTACAGTGATTTTATTCCTATATATCACCTAGGAAAATCCTACAAAATCTACAAAACTTGCAGATGGATTTTTTTTTCCTGATATTCCAATGGCAAAGTTAATTAGTGATGCTGTGTGGGCACAGCAATTATCTAATTATATTAATTCCAATTAATATCCTTGGAAATGGTTTCCAGGAATAATTTCCAAATTTTCTTGGAGTAATTGAGGTCAGTCCATGTAAGGAAGTTAGCACCCTCACAACAGTGACATCTTCAAAAAAAAACCCCAAATCCACCTAAAAAACCAGGAAACTTTTTTGTTTAAGGCTCCCCATGGATTTTTAACTCCCTAAAATCTCAGAGTTGAAAAATCTCTGTTGATTTGAGGCAAATTCTGATTTTCTTGAGCAGAATTTGAATGCAGGAATGGTCTCCATGGGATTTGAATTCTCTTCTTGAAAATGCAAAACCTGAGGAAGTGCAGCCAACCCTGACTCATTTTTAATTTTCATTCCTTTACAGTGATTTTATTCCTATATATCACCTAGGAAAATCCTATAAAATCCTACCAAAAACTTGCAGATGGATTTTTTTTTTCCTGATATTCCAATGGCAAAGTTAATTAGTGATGCTGTGGTGGGCACAGCAATTATCTAATTATATTAATTCCAATTATTATCCTTGGAAATGGTTTCCAGGAATAATTTCCAGATTTTCTTGGAATAATTGAGGTCAGTCCATGTAAGGAAGTTACCACCCTCACAACAGTGACATCTTCAAAAAAAACCCCAAATCCCACCAAAAAAAAACCAGAAAACTTTTTTGTTTAAGGCTCCCCATGGATTTTTACCTCCCTAAAATCTCTGATTTGAAAAATCTCTGTTGATTTGAGGCAAATTCTGATTTTCTTGAGCAGATTTGAAGCAGAATTTGAATGCAGGAATGGTCTCCAGGGGATTTGAATTCTCTTCTTGAATATGCAAAACCTGAGGAAGTGCAGCAAACCCTGACTCATTTTTAATTTTCATTCCTTTACAGTGATTTTATTCCTATATATCACCTAGGAAAATCCTATAAAATCCTACCAAAAACTTGAGTATTACAATGTCAAAGTTAATTAGTGATGCTGTGGTGGGCACAGCAATTAACTAATTATATTAATTCCAATTAATATCCTTGGAAATGGTTTCCAGGAATAATTTCCAGATTTTCTTGGAATAATTGAGGTCAGTCCATGCAAGGAAGTTAGCACCCTCACAACAGTGACATCTTCAAAAAAAACCCAAATCCACCTAAAAAACCAGGAAACTTTTTTGTTTAAGGCTCCCCATGGATTTTTACCTCCCTAAAATCTCTGATTTGAAAAATCTCTCTTGATTTGAGGCAAATTCTGATTTTCTTGAGCAGAATTTGAATGCAGGAATGGTCTCCATGGGATTTGAATTCTCTTCTTGAATTTGCAAAACCTGAGGAAGTGCAGCTAACCCTGACTCATTTTTAATTTTCATTCCTTTACAGTGATTTTATTCCTATATATCACCTAGGAAAATCCTACAAAATCCTACCAAAAACTTGCAGATGGATTTTTTTTTCCTAAGTATTACAATGGCAAAGTTAATTAGTGATGCTGTGGTGGGCACAGCAATTAACTAATTATATTAATTCCAATTAATATCCTTGGAAATGGTTTCCAGGAATAATTTCCAGATTTTCTTGGAATAATTGAGGTCAGTCCATGTAAGGAAGTTACCACCCTCACAACAGTGACATTTTCCAAAAAAAAACCCCAAATCCCACCAAAAAAAAACCAGAAAACTTTTTTGTTTAAGGCTCCCCATGGATTTTTACCTCCCTAAAATCTCTGATTTGAAAAATCTCTCTTGATTTGAGGCAAATTCTGATTTTCTTGAGCAGAATTTGAATGCAGGAATGGTCTCCATGGGATTTGAATTCTCTTCTTGAATATGCAAAACCTGAGGAAGTGCAGCAAACCCTGACTCATTTTTAATTTTCATTCCTTTACACTGATTTTATTCCTATATATCACCTAGGAAAATCCTATAAAATCCTACCAAAAACTTTAATATTTAATTTAGATGGGAATTTCCCGATCTCCTCTGGTTTAAAATACAACCAAACTCAAAATAAATAAAAAATCATAATTAAAAATGGGAAAATCGTAATTAAAATGGGAATTTCCAGACCTCCTCTGGTTTAAAATACAACCAAACTCAAAATAAATAAAAAATCATAATTAAATTATCTGTTTAATTAACTAAACCTTACACCTTTATAAAAAACTTTTAAAAATAAACATATAAATATATCTATTAATATAAATATATATTTATAATTATATATAATTATATATTTATAATTATATATAATATATATTTATAATTATATATATAATATATATAATATATATTTATAATTATATTAATATATAATTATATATTTATAATTATATATATAATATATAATATATATTTATAATTATATTAATATATAATTATATATTTATAATTATATATATAATATACATTATATATATTTATAATTATATTAATATCTAATTATATATTTATAATTATATATAATATACATTATATATATTTATAATTATATTAATATATGATTATATATTTATAATTATATATAATATATATAATATATATTTATAATTATATTAATATATAATAATATATATTTATAATTATTTATATAATACATGTAATAGATATTTATAATTATATTAATATTTAATTATATATTTATAATTATATTAATATATAATAATATATATTTATAATTATATTAATATATAATTATAATTCTATTTATACCATATCTACTTCAATATATCCAACAAATTTAACAAAACAATATTCAGATTTTAAACACTCCTCCATCTGAAATTCTTTTCTCAGCAGGAATATTCATGAATGAATTTGAATTTTTTTCCTTTCCCCTGCTCAGGTGCACAATGTCCTCAACGATGCCGTGGATTTGTTGGAATTTCGGGACAGGGTGATTAAAGCCTCCCTCAATTATGGATATTTGGTGGTCTCCACTTCCCTGCAGTGCTACGTGTTCTCGTGAGTACAGCAAATTCTTTTTCCTCATTTGTGTGGAAAATTAGCAGAAACTTCATTGGAAGCACAGGAATTCATTTATTTTTAATTTTTTTAAAAATTTATTTTCAATTAATTGAAATATTCAATGGAATATCTGCTCAGTGAAAACTAGTACAGATCACTGTGTAAGAGTCAGAAATATTTAAAATATTTTAGAAATAAAATAATCCATATAAATATAATTTTGCTAATTTTTCCCTGCAGTGCTACGTGTTCTCGTGAGTACAGCAAATTCTTTTTCCTCATTTGTGTGGAAAATTAGCAGAAACTTCATTGGAAGCACAGGAATTCATTTATTTTTAATTTTTTTAAAAATTTATTTTCAATTAATTGAAATATTCAATGGAATATCTGCTCAGTGAACGCTAGTGCAAATCATTGTGTAAGAGTCTAAAATATTCAAATTATTTTAGAAATAAAATAATCCATAGAAATATAATTTTGCTGATTTTTCCCTGCAGTGCTACGTGTTCTCATGAGTAAAGCAAATTCTTTTTCCTCACTTGTGTGGAAAAGTAGCAGGAACCCATTGGAAGCACAAGCATCAATTTATTGTTAATTTTTTAAAAATTTATTTTTAATTAATTGAAATATTCAATGGAATATCTACTCCATGAATGCTACTGCAGATCATTGTATAAGAGTCAGAAATACTTAAAATATTTTAGAAATAAAATAATCCATAGAAATATAATTTTGCTGATTTTTCCCTGCAGTGCTACGTGTTCTCATGAGTAAAGCAAATTCTTTTTCCTCACTTGTGTGGAAAAGTAGCAGGAACTCATTGGAAGCACAAGCATCAATTTATTGTTAATTTTTTAAAAATTTATTTTCAATTAAGTGAAATATTCAATGGAATATCTACTCAGTGAATGCTAGTGCAAATCATTGTATAAGAGTCAGAAATATTTAAATTATTTCAGAAATAAAATAATCCATATAAATATAATTTTGCTGATTTTTCCCTGCAGTTTTATATATTTTCATTAATAAAGCAAATTCCTCTTCCTCACATTGTGTGGAAAAGTAGCAGGAACTTCATTGGAAGCACAGGAATTAATTTATTTTTATTTTTTTAAAAAATTTATTTTCGATTAATTGAAATATTCAATGGAATATCTGCTCAGTGAAGGCTAGTGCAAATCATTGTGTAAGAGTCTAAAATATTCAAATTATTTTAGACACAAAATAATCCATAGAAATATAATTTTGCTGATTTTTCCCTGCAGTGTTGTATATTTTTGTGAGTAAAGCAAATTCCTCTTCCTCACATTGTTTGGAAAAGAGTGGCAGAAACTTCATTGGCAACACAGGAATTAATATATTTTAAATTAATTGAAATATTCAATGGAATATCTGCTCAGTGAACGCTAGTGCAAATCATTGTGTAAGAGTCTAAAATATTCAAATTATTTTAGAAATAAAATAATCCATAGAAATATAATTTTGCTGATTTTTCCTGCAGTGCTACGTGTTCTCGTGAGTACAGCAAATTCTTTTTCCTCATTTGTGTGGAAAATTAGCAGAAACTTCATTGGAAGCACAGGAGTTCATTTGTTTTTAATTTTTTTAAAAATTTATTTTCAATTAATTGAAATATTCAATGGAATATCTGCTCAGTGAACATTAGTGCAGATCTGTAAAAGAGTCAGAAATATTCAAATTATTTTAGAAATAAAATAATCCATATAAATATGATTTTGCTAATTTTTTCCCTGCAGTGTTATGAGTTTTCATGAATAAAACAAATTCCTCTTCCTCACTTTGTGTGAAAAAGTGGCAAAACTTCATTGGCAGCACAAGCATCAATTTATTTTTAATTTTTTTAAATTTATTTTCAAATAATTGAAATATTCAGTGGAATATCTGCTCAGTGAACATTAGTGCAGATCTGTAAAACAGTCAGAAATATTCAAATTATTTTAGAAATAAAATAATCCATATAAATATAATTTTGCTGACTTTTCCCTGCAGTCTTATATATTTTCATGAGTAAAGCAAATTCCTCTTCCTCACTTTGTGTGGAAAAGTAGCAGGAACTTCACTGGAAGCACGAGAATTAATTTAATTTTTTTAAATTTATTTTAAATTAATTGAAATATTCAATGGAATATCTGCTCAGTGAACGCTACTGCAGATCATTGTATAAGAGTCAGAAATATTTAAAATATTTTAGAAATCAAATAATCCTTATAAATATAATTTTGCTGGTTTTTCCCTGCAGTGTTACATATTTTTATATATTTTAATGCTGATTTTTTATATTTGCAGGACAAGGAACTGGAACACTCCATTGATTTTTGACCTGAAGGAAGGAACTGTGAGTTTGATTCTCCAAGCAGAAAGGTACCTGACTTCTTAAAATAATTATTATGGACAGAATGTAACTATTAAATAAATAAATTTAATTATTTATTATATGTAGAAAATACATATATTTATTTTTTATATTATCTGTATTATAAATAAATATATGTATTTTCTATATTTGTAATAAATTTATTTATTATATGCATATATATATAATGAACAAAATAAGCTCAAATTGAAATACCAGAAATAAACAAAAAATACCCAGGTAAAATAATAAATATTTTCCATGGAAAATATTTATTTTGGAATAAATATAATTCATATTGGAAAAAGATAATACATTAAAAACCCAAACTTTTCCACACAGAACTTCCAGAATATCTTGAAAATGTAAAGCTTAGGAATGATGGAAACTGGATATTAAACAATGACTGTCCCATTGTGGAAAATACCATTTTTAATATTATTTACTGATTTACTACTTTGTTGTGGGGGTTTTATTTCTTTTTTTTTTTTTAATTATTTTTTATTTCCTTTTTTTTTTTAGGCATTTCCTTCTGGTGGATGGTGGAGGAATTTATTTATATTCCTATGAGGGCAGATTGATTTCCTCTCCAAAATACCCAGGCCTGAGGACAGACATTTTAAACGGCCTGACAGTGTCCCTGAGCAATGACACCCTGGCACTGAGGGACAAGGCTGATGAGAAGGGTAAATCCAGCATAAAAACACAAATATTTCATAGAAAAATCAATTCAAGTTATGGGTCTTGCTTAAAATTCATTTAAAAACTTCAAGTGAATGGTTTGGTTTCCTCTCCAAAATACCCAGGCCCGAGGACAGACATTTTAAACGGCCTGACAGTGTCCCTGAGCAATGACACCCTGGCACTGAGGGACAAGGCTGATGAGAAGGGTAAATCCTGCTTGATTTACCATAAAAATACAAATATTTCATATAAAATCAATTCAAGTTATGGGTCTCACTTAAAATTCATTTTAAAACTTCAAGTGAATGGTTTGATTTCCTCTCCAAAATACCCAGGCCTGAGGACAGACATTTTAAACGGCCTGACAGTGTCCCTGAGCAATGACACCCTGGCACTGAGGGACAAGGCTGATGAGAAGGGTAAATCCAGCATAAAAATACAAATATTTCATAGAAAAATCAATTCAAGTTATGGGTCTTGCTTAAAATTCATTTTAAAAACTTCAAGTGAATGGTTTGATTTCCTCTCCAAAATACCCAGGCCTGAGGACAGACATTTTAAACGGCCTGACAGTGCCCTGAGCAATGACACCCTGGCACTGAGGGACAAGGCTGATGCCTGCTTTATTTACCATAAAAATAGAAATATTTCATAGAAAAATCAATTCAAGTTATGGGTCTTGCTTAAAATTCATTTTAAAACTTCAAGTGAATGGTTTGATTTCCTCTCCAAAATACCCAGACCTGAGGACAGACATTTTAAATGGCCTGACAGTGTCCCTGAGCAATGACAGGGACTGAGGGACAAGGCTGATGAGAAGAGTAAATCCTGCTTTATTTACCATAAAAATACAAATATTTCATAGAAAAATCAATTCAAGTTATGTGTCTTGCTTAAAATTCATTTTAAAACTTCAAGTGAATGGTTTGATTTCCTCTCCAAAATACCCAGGCCTGAGGGCAGACATTTTAAACGGCCTGACAGTGTCCCTGAGCAATGACACCCTGGCACTGAGGGACAAGGCTGATGCCTGCTTTATTTACCATAAAAATACAAATATTTCATATAAAAATCAATTCAAGTTATGGGTCTGGCTTAAAATTCATTTTAAAACTTCAAGTGAATGGTTTGATTTCCTCTCCAAAATACCCAGGCCTGAGGACAGACATTTTAAACGGCCTGACAGTGTCCCTGAGCAATGACACCCTGGCACTGAGGGACAAGGCTGATGAGAAGGGTAAATCCTGCTTTTTTTACCATAAAAATACAAATATTTCATAGAAAAATCAATTCAAGTTATGGATCTCGCTTAAAATTCATTTAAAAACTTCAAGTGAATGGTTTGATTTCCTCTCCAAAATACCCAGGCCTGAGGACAGACATTTTAAACGGCCTGACAGTGTCCAATGACACCCTGGCACTGAGGGACAAGGCTGATGAGAAGGGTAAATCCTGCTTTATTTACCATAAAAATACAAATATTTCATAGAAAAATCAATTCAAGTTATGGGTCTTGCTTAAAATTCATTTAAAAACTTCCAGTGAATGGTTTGATTTCCTCTCCAAAATACCCAGGCCTGAGGGCAGACATTTTAAACAGTGTCCCTGAGCAATGACACCCTGGCACTGAGGGACAAGGCTGACGAGAAGGGTAAATCCAGCATAAAAATACAAATATTCCATAGAAAAATCAATTCAAGTTTTGGGCCTCGCTTAAAATTCATTTAAAAACTTCAAGTGAATGGTTTGATTTCCTCTCCAAAATACCCAGGCCTGAGGACAGACATTTTAAACAGCCTGACAGTGTCCCTGAGCAATGACACCCTGGCACTGAGGGACAAGGCTGATGAGAAGGGTAAATCCAGCATAAAAATACAAATATTTCATAGAAAAATCAATTCAAGTTATGGGTCTCGCTTAAAATTCATTTAAAAACTTCGAGTGAATGGTTTGATTTCTTCTCCAAAATACCCAGGCCTGAGGACAGACATTTTAAACGGCCTGACAGTGTCCCTGAGCAATGACAGGGACTGAGGGACAAGGCTGATGAGAAGAGTAAATCCTGCTTTATTTACCATAAAAATACAAATATTTCATATAAAAATCAATTCAAGTTATGGGTCTTGCTTAAAATTCATTTAAAAACTTCAAGTGAATGGTTTGATTTCCTCTCCAAAATACCCAGGCCTGAGGACAGACATTTTAAACGGCCTGACAGTGTCCCTGAGCAATGACACCCTGGCACTGAGGGACAAGGCTGATGCCTGCTTTATTTACCATAAAAATACAAATATTTCATATAAAAATCAATTCAAGTTATGGGTCTTGCTTAAAATTCATTTTAAAACTTCAAGTGAATGGTTTGATTTCCTCTCCAAAATACCCAGGCCTGAGGACAGACATTTTAAACAGTGTCCCTGAGCAATGACACCCTGGCACTGAGGGACAAGGCTGATGAGAAGGGTAAATCCAGCATAAAAATACAAATATTTCATAGAAAAACCAATTCAAGTTATGGGTCTTGCTTAAAATTCATTTTAAAACTTCAAGTGAATGGTTTGATTTCCTCTCCAAAATACCCAGGCCTGAGGACAGACATTTTAAACAGCCTGACAGTGTCCCTGAGCAATGACACCCTGGCACTGAGGGACAAGGCTGATGCCTGCTTGATTTACCATAAAAATACAAATATTTCATAGAAAAATCAATTCAAGTTATGGGTCTCGCTTAAAATTAATTTTAAAACTTCAAGTGAATGGTTTGATTTCCTCTCCAAAATACCCAGGCCCGAGGACAGACATTTTAAACGGCCTGACAGTGTCCCTGAGCAATGACACCCTGGCACTGAGGGACAAGGCTGATGAGAAGGGTAAATCCTGCATTATTTACCATAAAAATACAAATATTTCATATCAAAATCAATTCAAGTTATGGATCTCGCTTAAAATTCATTTAAAAACTTCAAGTGAATGGTTTGGCTCTGAATTTCCAGTTGATCCATGGAATATTTACAGAAAATTATTGAATAAGTTTTTATTCCCTGCTGGGATTTTTTGATTTTCTCTCTTTCTGAATTCCCAGTGATGAAATTCTGGGTTAAGATTGATTCAATCTGATACTGGAAATGTGGATTTATTTGAATTATGGATGCAGGCTTTTATCACAATTTGGTGTCATTTCTGGAAAGCCCCATTTGAGACAGGAAATGAAGAACAGGGATAGGAAGTGAAAATTCAGTTTTTTATAAGATTTTTTTCACCACCATGTGAAAATCTCTGGTGAAACATGGAATATTTTATCCACTTGCACTAAATTCCACTCAGAAAAGAATGGAATCCCTGGAAAAATCCATTAAGAACTTTTAATAATAAAGTATATCATTATTTTTCTTCAGTTATCTACATCTTTGAAGCTTTATCTGGGAAGCCTCTGGGTGATGGAAAACCTCTGACCCACAAGGTAAAGTGAAGGCTTTAATGCCTTTATTTCACTCAGAAATTAAGGATCACTAATGGTTTTCCTCAATAATGGCACTAAAAACACATTAAAGGATTTAAAATCTTAATAGAAAGGAGCTTTTCAGCTGATTTTTAATGCTTTGTGTTGTCTTCAGAAGTGTTTTAATCTTTGTGAAATTCAGTTTATAAAATCACAGAATCATGGAGTGGGTTGGGTTGGAAAGGACTTTAAAATAATCTTTATTTTAACCCCATGGAATGATTTATTCCACAGAGAAATCACACACAAAATGTTTTTCCAACCCACTTTATCCAAGAATTTCGGTGCCTTGTTTTTAGGAAAAAAATCAATTTGAATGTCCAAGTACAAAATCTCCAAAATAAAAATCAGAGATTCTCTTTTATCTTTTCAGACAGAGATTGTGGAGATTGCATTAGACCAGAAAGGACTGACAAGTGAGAGAAAAATAGCTTTTATTGATAAAAACAGAGATCTTTTCATCACCTCAGTGAAAAGGTTTGGGAAAGAGCAGAAGATTGTCAAAATAGGTGAGAAAAATTGGTCTTTGGGAAGATGCTGGGAGGGAAATAAATTTATATTTAATACAAGAGACAATATTTTGCTTAGTTAATAGTGAAATTGAATTTGGGGAAAAAACCTTTTGCTTTTATATGATAGAGGTAGAAAGAATTTCAGTAAATTTTATCAAAATTCTGTTGATTTTTCTATCATTTCCCTCCAAAGCAACATTTAAAATGCTACAAATTTGGGGTTAAAACCTTAAAAAAGCAACCAAAAATGCTGAATAACCACCCTGTTATAATTCCCTTTATTTTGAAGTTTCTCTTGGAAATATTTTATTTATTTCTTTATCTATTTATTCCTTTATTATTATTATTTGTGGTGTGTAAATGAAGGGACGATGGTGCAGAGCTTGGCCTGGAATGACAGCTGCAACATCCTGTGTGGCATTCAGGATTCCAGGTTCACAGTCTGGTATTACCCCAACACTGTCTACGTGGATAAAGACCTTCTCCCAAAAACCCTCTACGAAAAAGATGCCAGGTAAAAAATCCTTTTTAATCCAAATATTCTTTATTTTAACTATTCCCCTCACTTCTTAACAAACTGTGCTCGGGAGAAGTAAAAGCTGGCCTTGCAACTTGGAAAATTCTCCTGTTTCTTGCTTGGGAAATGAGGAAAAAAGGGGTTTATAAGGAAAATTATGACGTTTGGGGTTGAAATGATGATGCAGGGTTGGAAAGCAGAGCAGCATCTTGAGGTAAAAGCAAAATTTTATTTTTCTCTCATAAAATTTTACCTCAGGTTTTCTGAAAAAAACCCAGAAAAGATTTGTTCCGATGACGTCGGCAATTAAAAGTAACAAAACACCAAGTCACAAATAATCGATCTTAAATCCTTTTCCTATAAAAACAGCAAAATATTAACTTCTTTTCCTTTCTGTGAGCAGTGAGTTCAGCAAGAGCCCTCAGATCGTGAGTTTTGTGGGGAACCAGGTGACCATCAGGAGGGCAGACGGGTCCCTGGTGCACCTGCACATCTCCCCGTACCCCGCCATCCTGCACGGCCACGTCAGCTCCTCCCGCTGGCAGGACGGCCTCAGGCTCTGCAGGTTTGTCAAGGTACAGTACAAATCTGGTTTTTGGCAATATTCACAGCCATTTTTATAGTTTTGGGTGTTCTTGAGTAGTGATCTCTCCATATCCAATGGTGCAGTTCATTTCCTGTCAGCAGCTCCCGCTGGCAGGGCGGCCTCAGGCTCTGCAGGTTTGTCAAGGTACAATACAAATTTGGTTTTTGCCAATATTCACAGCCATTTTTATAGTTTTGGGTGTTCTTCAATATTGCTACCTCCATACCAAATAGTGCAGTTCATTTCCTGTCAGCAACTCCCACTGACAGGACGGCCTCAGGCTCTGCAGGTTTGTCAAGGTACAATACATTGATTTTGGCAATATTCACAACCATTTTTATAGTTTTGGGTGTTCTTCAATAGTGCTCTCTCCATATCAAATGCTACAGTTCATTTCCAGCCATTTCCCCCCACTTGCAGGACAGGTTCAAGCTCTGCAGGTTTGTCAAGGTACAATACATTGATTTTGCCAATATTCACAACCATTTTCATGGTTTTGGGTGTTCTTCAGTAGTGCTCCCTCCATATCCAATGGTGCAGTTCATTTCCTGTCAGCAGCTCCCACTGACAGGATGGCCTCAGGCTCTGCAGGTTTGTCAAGGTACAGTACAAATCTGGTTTTTGGCAATATTCACAGCCATTTTTATAGTTTTGGGTGTTCTTGAGTAGTGATCTCTCCATATCCAATGGTGCAGTTCATTTCCTGTCAGCAACTCCTGCTGGCAGGATGGCCTCAGGCTCTGCAGGTTTGTCAAGGTACAATACATTGATTTTGCCAATATTCACAACCATTTTTATGGTTTTGGGTGTTCTTCAATAGTGCTCCCTCCATATCCAATGGTGCAGTTCATTTCCTGTCAGTGACTCCTGCTGGCAGGATGGCCTCAGGTTCTGCAGGTTTGTCAAGGTACAATACAAATCTGGTTTTTGCCAATATTCACAACCATTTTTATCGTTTTGGGTGTTCTTCAGTAGTGATCTCTCCATAAAAAATGGTACAGTTCATTTCCAGCCAGCTCCTCCCACTGACACAACATGCTCAGGCTCTGCAGGTTTGTCAAGGTACAATACAAACCTGGTTTTGGCAATATTCACAGCTATTTTTATAGTTTTGGGTGTTCTTCAGTAGTGATCATATCAAATGATACAGTTCATTTCCAGCCATTTCCCCCCACTGGCAGGACAGGCTCAGGTTCTGCAGGTTTGTCAAGGTACACCTCATTTTTGGCAATATTCACAACCATTGTTATGGTTTTGGGTGTTCTTCAGTAGTGCTCCCTCCATATCCAATGGTGCAGTTCATTTCCTGTCAGCTCCTCCCGCTGGCACGGCAGGCTCAGGCTCTGCAGGTTTGTCAAGGTACAGTACAAATCTGTTTTTTGGCAATATTCACAACCATTTTCATGGTTTTGGGTGTTCTTCAGTAGTAATCTCTCCATATCAAATGGTGCAGTTCATTTCCAGCCATTTCCCCCCACTTGCAGGACAGGCTCAGGCTCTGCAGGTTTGTCAAGGTACACCTTGATTTTGGCAATATTCACAGCCATTTTTATAGTTTTGAGTGTTCTTGAGTAGTGCTCCCTCCATATCAAATGGTGCAGTTCATTTCCTGTCAGCAGCTCCTGTTGGCACAACAGGCTCAGGCTCTGCAAGTTTGTCAAGGTACAATACAAACCTGGTTTTGGCAATATTCACAACCATTTTTATAGTTTGGGTGTTCTTCAGTAGTGCTCCCTCCATTTCCAATGGTACAGCTCATTTCCATCCTGCTTTGTCGCTCGTTTTTGTCACTCGTGGAAAATTAGGTGGTTGTTTAATTCCATGACATCATCATTCCCTAAGTTCCATGATAAATAATAATTCCTATTTTTAGCCACACCAGAATCCAGCAGGATTGAACACAGGTGCTCACAGAATTCAGTTCTAAACTTAAATTTTTTGAAGTTTTTAAACTTAAGGTCTGGGCCTTAATATAACCAATATTTAAGGTCTGGGCCTTAATATAACCTTAGACCTATAAGACCTTAAACCTTTAAGGTCTGGACCTTAATATAACCAGTGAAAAGTGACATTTCCACAATTACCTGTTAATTTCTGTATTTTATTTCACTTCTTTTTTTTTTTTTTCCTTTTCCATTGCTTTCTTTTGTATTTATTTAGACAACAGCAACAGATGAGGTGAGTGTGGTAGTTTATAAAAAACAAAATCCCTTCAAACCTTCCTTCCCATTTATTCCTAGAAAAGTTTAGTACCTTAATTGTGTATTTCAGATATTTGTGTAATCAATTATTAAATGAATGCACATCCAGATGATTTGGGTTGCATAAGTAGAATTAATTGTAACAGAATCTTTATTTGCAGTGTCCCTAAATTCTGAGCTCATGGTGTTTCCTTGAGGTTGTGTAAAATACCCCCAAAAACCCTCACAGAAACAATGAAAGTAATATTATAATAATAATAAAATTATTATTATTATTATTATTAATAATAATAATAATTTCATAAAATAACAATAATAATAGAGTTTAAAAGTAATATATTCAAATATAAGTATAGAAAAATAAATAAAGTACATAAATGTCTACATTTTTTATAAATGTATAAATAAAATATAAATATATAATTTAAATTAATATATAAAATAATAATAAAAGGGTGTAATATTACTCTTGCCATGAAGTTTTTCTAATTCCTAGTTCTGAGAAATAATGAGGTGGTTGTTTAATTCCATGACATCATCATTCCATAAGTTCCATGATAAATAATAATTCCTATTTTTAGCCACACCAGAATCCAGCAGGATTGAACACAGGTGCTCACAGAATTCAGTTCTAAACTTAAATTTTTTTAAAGTTTTTAAACTTAAGGTCATTTCCTATAAGAGACTTTAGAGTCTTTCTAAAGACTCTAATAAGAAACTGTCATAAATGACACACAGAGAAATGTAATATTACACATCATTTTTCAGCCTTGTGTAGTTGCTTTGAGGAGTCATTTGCAGCATGCTAATGAACATTTGAAGGTTTCCAAGTTGTTTTTATTTTGAATTTCAGGACCAGACCCTGTGGGCTTGTTTGGCTGCCATGGCAGTGGCCAACAAGGACATGAGCACAGCTGAAATTGCCTACGCGGCCATCGGCGAGGTGAGACATGAATGAAATCCCAGTGAAATCATCACAAATGATTTCACTCACCAGGCTGGGGAGTGAAACATCGTGTTGTTCCATCTTTTTGCATTATCCACCATGTGCAACCTGGTCCCTGAGCAAAGACAACCCCACGAGTGGGTTTGTCTGTACTCGAGGCAGAATTGATCCACACAGCCTTCCCTAACAAACCTCTGACATTACTGTCAGGACCCAGCACACCCCTCTGGCTGTGCTGAGCAGCCCAGACCCTGCCAGGGGTCTCAGGGACCCTGGCACAGAGCCCAAAATGCCCCTGTGGGTTTGATTATGGCCCGTGGAGCAAATTACCAACCTTATATGAACACCAGCAAGCCACAAGAGTTTAAGTAGAATATTAGTGAAGTTATCACAGGGTGAAATGTGCATTT
The DNA here is from genome assembly GCA_024362935.1 of Setophaga petechia. Taxonomy (NCBI): domain Eukaryota; kingdom Metazoa; phylum Chordata; class Aves; order Passeriformes; family Parulidae; genus Setophaga; species Setophaga petechia. Next base: position 25,064 of record JANCRA010000192.1, on the reverse strand, counting down.
TGGGATTTTGGTACAGGGGGGTTCAGGAGGCAAGATGGAGGGAACTGGGTGTGTCCAGCCTTTCTCCTTCTTCTTCTTGGCCTCCATCTTCTGTGGTGATGTTGGCACTCACAGATTGGTTTGGAGTAGAAGCTCAGGGTCTGACACAGGTGATGGGTATTGGGGAGTAACTGTAAACATTGCACAGGTAGTTTGTACTATAAAGACACAACACCACCCTGGGGCAGGCAGAGTGCCTGTGGCTGCCCTGCTGAGCAGATCTCTGCTGGGCAGAAAGAAAATTTTTTAGATAAGAATTAATAAACAACCTTGAGACCGAGAGATGAAGAGCCCTGACTCCTCCTTTAAGCACAGGGCTGGGAAAACAGACTCTGGAACTTTTCTCGGGGTCACTCTGACAAACCAATGATCCCAACAATGCACCACTGGGACTTTGTCTCCATCTGTTACATTCAGGGACTCAGACTGGGCAGGACCCGCTCGGTTGGTGGAACCTCAGGTGTTACCAACCAGGTGGCCTTTGCTAAATGCTGCTCCCAGCTTTTGAAAGACCCTCCACCCAAGGCTTTCAGCTGGGTTTTTAGCAGTCCATTGTACCTCTCCACTTTTCCTGCAGCTGGTGCATGGTAGGGGATATGGTACACCCACTCCATGCCGTGTTCCCTAGCCCAGGTGTTGACAAGGCTGTTCTTGAAATGAGTCCCGTTGTCTGACTCAGTCCTCTCAGGGGTTCCATGTCTCCACAGAACTTGCTTTTCCAGGCCCAGGATGGTGTTCTGGGCCATAGCATGAGGCACAGGATAGTTTTCCAACCATCCCGTGGTGGCTTCTGTGGGAATCCTAAAAATTAGTGGGTTTTAAGAAAGTCAGGAAAAAGCAGGTCCCAGACAGTAAAGACAGTGAGATGCTAAAGCAGCAGAAACATTAGTACTGTGGATGTGAGACATAGAACAACAGGCCTGTGTTAGGTTGTCGCCATGGGACACGAAGGAACACGAGCACACAGCTCTCAAGGTGAAGGAAAAAAGGGAAGTTTATTTTTCTGACTCCCATATTTATAGTTTTACAAAGGTGACAGCGGATTGGAGGGTGACAGTGACACCTCTCCAATGACACTGGTTACACCAACAGTCCATCAACTCTCTCCTCCTCCATTGAAGGAATGTGAACAATGAGTTATTTACAAGAAAGTGCGTGATAAAGTTCCTTACAAGAATGTCAACATCAGGCCTTGAGAATCTTAAAAAACCAGGGTGACATTAGGTGCTGCCTTAGGTGGTAACAAGTTTGCTTAATGTATATCTTTAGAAGGTTAAAGTTTGAATAGAGCCTTGTGCCTTGTTTCTTATGAACAAGCTATTATGTTTGAAAGTAGGCCACAATTATTTTAACCAAAGCTACGTGTGCTTTAAATGATTGGATAGAAGTATTGTCAATGTTCTTGTACTCTGTGTGTGATTGGCTGAAACACAGATGGAAATGGCTCTATGCTATGCTGTAACATTACATCTGATTGGCTGAAACGCAGATGGAAATGGCTTCATGCTATGCTGTAACATTACATCTGATTGGCTGAAACGCGGATGGAAATGGCTTTATGCTATGCTGTAACACTACGTCTGATTGGCTGGAACATAGATGGAAATGGCTTTATGCTATGCTGTAACACTACGTCTGATTGGCTGATTTTGTTCATTTTATATATATATATATATTTATTTATTTAATTATTTTTATTTATATTTATATATATTATATATTTATATATATTATATATTTATTATATATATTATATTTATATATATTTATAAATATATATTTTATATATTTCTATATATATTATATATATTTATTTATATATATAATTTATTTATATATATATAATAAATTTATTAGAAATATAATAAATACCTATATTTATTTATAATAGAGATAATATAACAAATAAATATATGTATTTTATACATATAATAACTAATATATAATTGCATATTATATAATATTTGCATATTGCAAAACTAGAGCTCACTATTGGTCAGCTATAAAAAGTCAGTCCCACCTTTCTCAAGATGTTTGTGGCTTCTTTTTTACCTCCTGTTATCACATAATTTATTAAGCAACTTCTTGCTCAAAGAAGCCATGTCCTTGAATGAGGCAGCTGTTGCTTTCTCAGATGTACTTTCTCACGTCTCTTTTCCCATGGACTGTGTCTCAGTATAAAACTGTCCCCACTTGTGTCCCCTGAGCAGATTGACAAGGTGCAGTACATCAATTCCATCAAGGAGCTGCCCTCCAAGGAGTCCAGGCTGGCTCACATGCTGCTCTTCAGTGGCAACTGCCAGGAGGCTGAAACGCTGCTGCTGCAGGCTGGGCTGGTCTACCAGGCCATCCAAATCAACATCAACCTCTACAACTGGGAGAGGTAGGAGTTAATAATCACATTATTAAAATAATGTGCCATCCAAATCAACATCAACCTCTACAACTGGGAAAGGTAGGAGTTAATAATCACATTATTAAAATAATGTGCCATCCAAATCAACATCAACCTCTACAACTGGGAGAGGTAGGAGTTAATAATCACATTATTAAAATAATGTGCCATCCAAATCAACATCAACCTCTACAACTGGGAGAGGTAGGAGTTAATAATCACATTATTAAAATATTGTGCCATCCAAATCAACATCAACCTCTACAACTGGGAGAGGTAGGAGTTAATAATCACATTATTAAAATAATGTGCCATCCAAATCAACATCAACCTTTACAACTGGGAAAGGTAGGAGTTAATAATCACATTATTAAAATAATGTGCCATCCAAATCAACATCAACCTCTACAACTGGGAAAGGTAGGAGTTAATAATCACATTATTAAAATAATGTGCCATCCAAATCAACATCAACCTCTACAACTGGGAAAGGTAGGAGTTGTTTGCTATTAAAATAATGTTTTCTTAATTGTTTCCATCAGTTGTTTTATTGCTGACTCATTTCTTATCTTTTAATCACCCACGACTTCTAAAAAAGCTAATTAAATCGTAGCCAAAAAAAAAAAACAACCCAGCGTTTTTGTATTTGGAAAATATAAATATTTGGTGATAAAAGCCCAAAATATTCCTGGAAACATTTGGAAATAACATTTTGCTTTCTCATCCCTGCTAGTGCAGAGGAGCCCTCAGTGATGCCCCAGACTGGCTGTGGAATTTGGGCTGCTTGGAAATGTCTTGCTGCTAAAAATAAAATTGTGGCTACCCAGACTCCCAGCATTGTGTAGGTGGAGAAAATAGGAATTAAGGCTGAGAAAACAAAGGAGGAATTTCTGATTTAAACAAATCCCCCACGTTTTCTGACAGAATCCTCTGAGTTGTTTACTCCCAATTTCTCTGCTGTTCTATTGATATATTCAGGCAAAAGGTTGATTTTCCCCCACAAATGTGTAATTTTGTTTTGTTATGAAGCTGTGTCAGGGGAGGTTTGAGCTGCATATTAGGAAAAGAATATTCTTTTATTCTGTCATCTAAAAACCCTCTGTAGATCAAATATCAGTGCTCTTAAGCCATTGAGAAGAAACCAAGGGTGAGTAATCAATTAAATTAATCCAGTGTCTGACCTTTACCACCTACACAATATTTATAAATATTCTATAGAATATATCATGAATGTGTATTATGAGTGTTCAGAACCTATTTCTGAATATAAAAAAGTTATTAAACATTTTTTTGGTGCTAAACTCTGAAATATTCTGCATTTCCTTGTAATAAAAAGCCTCCTGGGCTCACATTAATGATGTGATGAGGTTGTCAGTGGGAATAATTGTTGGGGTTTTTCATCACTGGCTACTTTGAACCTCCTGATGCTGATGTGGGGTTGGATTTGGGATTTCTGCCCCTCACCCTCAGAGTTTCTGGGGCATTGTGGTGGTGCCATCCTAGTGTGGGGTTGGATTTGGGATCTCTGCCCTCACCCTCAGAGTTTCTGGGGGATTGTGGTGGTGCCATCCTAGTGTGGGGTTGGATTTGGGATCTCTGCCCTCGCCCTCAGAGTTTCTGGGGGATTGTGGTGGTGCCAGAGCTTTTCCCAACCTTTTCCTTGCAGAGCCCTGGAGCTGGCAGTGAAGCACAGGACACACGTGGACACAGTCCTGGCTTACAGACAGAAATTCTTGGAGGATTTTGGGAAAAAAGAAACCAACCAAAGGTTTCTGCAATATGGAGAAGGGGTGAGTGTCCCTCAGGGCTGTCCCTGCTGGGTGGCTTTGCACCTCACTTTTCCTTCTGTGGCTCAAATGTGGATAAAAATGTGGAATTTTTACAGGTTTTGGCCTAATACTGGCCAGGAATAGCTGGGTGTGGGTTTTATTTAAGATTCACAATATATATTTAATATCTGGAAGGATCACACAAGTGGAGGCACAGTTGTGTTCTATGAACAGGGAGTTAAACTTCACCACAGCTCAATGAGTCTCTCAAATATTTCCAACATTTTTGTGACATTTTATGGATAGAAACTGCAACAAACTTTGAAGAAATCTGGATATTTATGAACTGCAAACCATTCTGATTTTCAATACAATCAACAATTCAATATGCATTTATTGGAAACCCTTTGCATCACGAGGAAATCAATTTATTGGTAATTCACACTTCCTGAAATTCAGCAGCTGCATCTTGGATTCCACTGGAATATTTCCCTCCTGTCCTTCTGCTTTTCCCCTTCTTATTCCTCAGCATTCTGAGGAAGAAATGATCCCAAAAACCTTTTCTTTGTGTGGAATCCTTTTATCCCTGCAGCTGAAGGCTCAGGGAACACCTGGGCTGGGAATTCACATCTTCCATGGGCACTTGGAGTAAAGCTGGATTTCTAATGGAAGGCATTAAAGTGCATTTTAGCACTCTGAGGAGTCTCATTTCCTAAACAAAATCAGCCCCTAATGAACCATTCCACACTAATTTACCTGGAAAATAAAGCACAAATTCCAGGCATTTTTATCCTGCAGCATTTGCAGCTCTGTGTGTTCTGTAGAACCCATTGCAGAGCAAAAACTCCCAGAAATTCCCTGATGCTTCTGAGGGACATTGGAGATAATCCTGATTTTCTAAAAATCCTGGAGGAAGCTGTAGATTCCATCAGGAATCCTGAGGAATTCCACCTTGGCAGTGCCAAGGTGTGAGCAGGGTGATTTTTCAGCTTGCTCAGTCTTGAAATTTAGAGACTTTAAAGCTTTCTAAAATTTGATTTGGAAATTTGGAGATTTTCTTGAGATTGGAATTTCTCCCTCAGGAGATTTCTGGAGGGAAATCCTTTTCCACACCCAGGTGCTGCAGGGCTTTGCTGGATCTGTGAATATGAGGAATCCACATAATGTGAATTTTAAGCTGTAATTAAATTTTGCATGGAACCTGTCAGACTCACAAAGCAAAATCAGACAGAAATTAAAAGAAAAGCAAGATTTTGTGCTGCTGTTCCTTCTCAGGGATAAGAAAGGGTCTCAGTTTCCCTCTCATAACCTGAAACCTCTTCAGGCTTAAAAAGGAGTTTTTCCCTCTCTTTTCTGCAGCCAGGCAGGATCTAAAATTGTGCTTATTTTATATATCAGGTTCTCAGTACTCACACATATCCTGAGAGTCCTGGCCCAGTCAATGCCTGCAGAACTGAGGTTTATTTATAAAATATATAAAATAGAGCAATAACTGAGGTTATTGTTATATTTTCACCTGAGAATGTGGGTGTTAAATTGTTTAATTTCACTTTTCCTCTTGGAGAATCTCCCCTGTTATTCCCTTATCTAATTCCAGAGGAAAATTCCCTGTGCAGCCCTTGAAATTCCTGTCCCATCCCACCTTTGCCAGTGTTAATAAATAAACTGAACTGCAATAAACTCCAGCAATAAACTGAACTGCTCAGTGACATTTTTGGATGAGTTTTTATCATCCAATGCACCATGATCCATTTTTATTTCCTTATCAACCATTTTTGGGGGGAAGAAACAACTTTTGTACCCCCATTTGTGCTGGGGTATTACACTTTGTGTATTTCCTGGGGTATCACAGGCAGAAAATGCCAATTCTGCAGCTGCAGGAATTCCAGGGTTAACCTGGAACATTTCTTGGTGCACAGGGGCAGTTCCAGGCAGGAATGTGCTGGCTGTGGAGCTGATAACTGGTTTGATATCTGATCAGACACCACTCCTCAGTGAATGCTGCAGGGCTGAGTTTTCAGTCCAGGACACTGATGTGATGCCTTTGCATTAGCAGCAGGTTATTTTTGGTTTATTGGTTTATTTCCAGACACAATGAGAGTTATTAAAATAGCTCAGGCTGTGTTTATTTTAAAGGTGAAGCTCAGTTAGAACTCAGCTGTGCCTTCAGATCTTCCATGAGTTTGGGTACTCAACACTTGATAATTTTATTTTTAAATGGAATAACTGACCTGGCTCTCTCTGTGTGTGTTTCATTTTTCTCTTCTTGCAGCTGGAAGTGGATTGGAATAAAATCAAAGCCAAAATCGAGATGGAAATTGCTAAAGAGAGAGAAAGAGCAGCAGGCAGTGCTGCAGGGAGGAGCAGTGTGACTGTGCAGCAATAATTCACATTTTGGGCACCTCCAAATGCTGCTTCAATATTTGGTACTGCTTTGTTGTAAAACAAAAACCACAGCAAACATTTGGTGGGTGACAGGAGTGGGAAATTCTGTGGACTTGAACCCTTGGGTGACACACAGGATTCATTATTTCCTTTCATTTTCAGCTGGGTTTATATTCTGCTGCCAGTGCTGAGTACATCAATGAGAAAAAAGGGAATTTACAGTTCCTCTCTTAATGTTTTCAAATTTTTATTGCCATTAATATTCTTGAACCTGGGTTGCCTCTGCTGAAATCACAATTTAAGCCCCAAGTTAAGCAGTTTGGTTATTTCTGCAACCTCAGGGACCTCTCCAGACTCATTTCAATTGCCCCAAAACAAATTGAACAAACTGGAAGGGCTGAAAAATGCAAAAAAATAAAAGAGCTTGGGCCTCTCAAATACAAATATTTAAATATTTCCCTCCCAGTTGTGGGAATACATATTTGTTAGTGATGATTTCAGGTCATTTCAGCAGCTCAGGTTTGTCACTGGGTAAAACATTCAGCAGTAAAAGGATTTTTTTTTTTTGTTTAAAATACTTTAGAACATACTTTTGGGGTTGTTGGAAGTAACAAACAGCATTTGTAGCATCTGATGTGTAAAATTGACAAGAATATTTCAAATAAGAGAATATTTCCTGTATTTTTTCTGCCCAAAGCACTTGATTTGTAAATATTTCCTGTTTAATTTATGTTATTTCATCAAGATACATTTCTCTTTGTTTCACACCCACAGCTGGCTGCATTCTCTTCCTGTTATAAATGTATTACCAGTTAATATATTTAATATAATTAAATATAAATATATTACCAGTTTATTCATCACTGACAAGGTTTATTATGTATCTTTCAAATGTTACCAGCAAAATGTTCAATATCTGTACGCAAATTTGTAAATCATTGTTTCACCCTTTCTTGCACAGTTCAACAATTTCTTAATAAAACCAAATCAAAGTGGAGATTTTAAAGGTTTTTTACTATATCATTTTTAGGGTATTTTTAAGGTATCATTTTTAAGGAATCATTTTTAATGTATCATTTTTAGAGTATTTTTAGGGTATCATTTTTAGAGTATTTTTAAAGTATCATTTTTAGGGTATTTTTAAGGTATCATTTTTAAGGTATCATTTTTAGGGTATTTTTAAGGTATCATTTTTAAGGTATCATTTTTAATGTATCATTTTTAGAGTATTTTTAAGGTATCATTTTTAGGGTATTTTTAAGGTATCATTTTTAATTTACCTGAGAGCTGCTGCATGTGGGGATCCCAACTCAGTGCTAATAAAAGAATATTTGGGATGTTTTAATTACATTTGGAGGGGATGGGAGAAGTGTTTAATTCCATTTTTTATCACACACATCCACTCCTGAGCATCCTGGTGTTAAATAGAAAACAAAGCAAAATATTTTGGAAAAGCACTTTCATTCCCAGGTTCTAAATTCAGTTATGAGCTGGGTAGGAAATCTGAATTTCAGGATATTCTCAGGAGAAAATGTTCATTTAAGGCTTTCCTGGCATTGTGGCAGGGATTTTAGGGATTGTAATTCCAAGGGAAATGCCATCCATCCATGGCAGGGGAATTTGGAGCTGAATTTTCTGAGGTTTCCAAAGTTTTGCATTGTATTTTTACCTGTTTTCAGTTATTTTCAGTATTAAACAAAAATAAATAGCAGGAGGATACAGATGTTTCAGGTACATTTTGGTTACATTATTGCCCAGAGCAAGAAAATCTTTTAAAAACCTCTTTTAAAAATAAATACCTCTTATTTAATTACTCACAACTTGATTTAAACCATCATAAACCAATCAGAGAAACAGAGAATAATTAACACGATTAAAATTCAGTGGTTTAGGTGCTGCTGTGATGGAGCAATAATCAAAAATAACCCAAATTTTGCCATTGCAGGGTGGGAGTTGAGTTCATTCCCTTCATTTATCCACAGTAAATCCTCTCTGATTACAAAAAGGGAGGATGGAAAATGCATCTTTAAGTGAAAAATAAATTCCTCAAGTGAGGCAAAAGTAAAAGCTCAGGTGGGTGTTTAAAAATCTGCTGCATATTTGTGATAGATCAGAGGGAAAATTAAAAATAGCTTTTGTTTTCTGGTTTTTAAGGCAATAAAACTCTGAGATCTGGGTTTGTCTGTGGGATTTTACCCTTTGGGACTGGAGCAGGAGGAAGGTTTGAATCATCTGACATGAAAATTTGATTTTACAGATGATGTGGAACTATTTCCTGCAGAAAAACTGGTGATTGTTGCCTGATTCACTTCAGCACAGTCACAGTTATAAATGAGCAACTGTGGAAAAACTTGAAGCCTTCTAAAAATTCTGAAATTTTAATAGATATTTATAGAAATACAAAGGTTGTATCACCCACAGCTGGGGGGAGGTCGGAGAGAAGCAGTTTACTATTTTTGTATTATAGATATGGTTTTTATATTCATTTTTCCATGGTTTTATTAAACATTTTAAGCCTCCATGTCTTTAATTTCATGATTACAGAGATAAGATTGACAGAGATGAGATTTTACTCTGCAGGGCATGGGGAAGAGCCAGGGAGCAAAAAAGGTTTTTATGAACTGATCACATGTGAGAATCTCCATTTCCAAAGTTTATTTTAATTGATCCAAACCAATCAGGGGTTTCCTTGTGCTGTAAAATTTCCAATACTGGAATTTAACCTTTTTAATTTTAGTTCAGGTGCCTTTGCCCTCCTGTAAAAGTTTTGGGAAACAGGATGGGCTGGTACCTTCAGGGGAGAGAGGGATGAGTCTGCACAGAGCTTGGTTGTAAACAATAAAATATTCCATTATTTCTGGGTTTCTCATGAAGGGTCTGCAAGGATTATTTTACTTTATGAAAAGAAATGACCGTGCTAGTTGGAGCCCTGCAGTTCTGAAAATTTAATCTGTATTTTAAATAAAGAGGTTTATTTATGCAGGTTTGGGAAAAGGAAGGGAAGGGAAGGGAAGGGAAGGGAAGGGAAGGGAAGGGAAGGGAAGGGAAGGGAAGGGAAGGGAAGGGAAGGGAAGGGAAGGGAAGGGAAGGAAAGGAAAGGAAAGGAAAGGAAAGGAAAGGAAAGGAAAGGGAAAGGAAAGGAAAGGAAAGGAAAGGAAAGGAAAGGAAAGGAAAGGAAAGGAAAGGAAAGGAAAGGAAAGGAAAGGAAAGGAAAGGAAAGGAAAGGAAAGGAAAGGAAAGGAAAGGAAAGGAAAGGAGGCAAAGGAAAGGGGCAAAGGAAAGGAGAAGTGCTCATGGCTGCTGCTCCTGCACTGAGCACATCCTCAGCTCTGAGTGCTAAAGTCAAGCTAGGAAAGGAAAATAAAAGGTATTTAATGCAAGATTTGGGCACTGAGCAGTTCATTCAGAGAGCCGGGCTGAGCTGGGCTGGTGCTGCGGGAAGCATTCAGGGTCATGGAGGAGTTGCCAGCTGTGGCAGCAGCTGTGACACTTCCCTGGAGCTGTGACACTCCTTTCCCTGGAGCTGTGACACTCATTTCCCCGGAGCTGTGACATTCATTTCCCCGGAGCTGTGACACTCATATCCCTGGAGCTGTGACATTCATTTCCCTGGAGCTGTGACACTCCTTTCCCTGGAGCTGTGACATTCATTTCATTTCCCTGGAGCTGTGACACTCATATCCCTGGAGCTGTGACTTTCACTTCCCTGGAGCTGTGACACTCATTTCCCCGGAGCTGTGACACTCCTTTCCCTGGGGCTGTGACATTCACTTCCCTGGAGCTGTGACATTCATTTCCCTGGAGCTGTGACATTCATTCCCCTGGAGCTGTGACATTCATTTCATTTCCCTGGAGCTGTGACACTCCTTTCCCTGGAGCTGTGACACTCACTTCCCTGGAGCTGTGACACTCCTTTCCCTGGAGCTGTGACATTCACTTCCCTGGAGCTGTGACATTCATTTCCCTGGAGCTGTGACATTCATTCCCCTGGAGCTGTGACATTCATTTCCCTGGAGCTGTGACATTCATTTCATTTCCCTGGAGCTGTGACATTCATTTCCCCTGGGGCAGGAGGGTCCCAGCTCCCCGCAGTGAGCAGGAGGTGCTGATATTTCATTTGCAGGCTCTGGAGGGGTTCCCTCCTTCCCCCGCTGCCCCAGCCAGGGGCACAGCTGCTCCTGCTGTCCCGAAAGCTCCTCTGGCCCCCGTGGGGGTCAGCATCACCCAGTGGTGTCCACACAACAGAACCCCACAGCCGAGCCATCCCAAAGTTCCCGGGAACGCGAGCCGGGGTGAGGACAGCGGGGAACGCTGAACCAAACCACAGCCGGGGCTTCCCATCGCTGCGTGTCCTTGCCGTGGAGCTGATGTCCCCAGGTCACCTTCCTCCCTTCCAGGGCTGTGCGTGTCCCCGTGAGGCGCCCTGGTGTCCTGCAGGCTGTCCCAGCGCTCCGGGCAGCGCGTCCCGCTCCTCGTGTCCTCAGGAATCCCGCGGGTCCCTTGGCAGAGCCGGGTGTCCAGCAGGTGCGGAGCATTGCTGGGAATCCCCAGTGTCCCTGGCAGGTCCCTTGGCAGAGCCGGGTGTCCAGCAGGTGCGGAGCATTCCCGGGAATCTCCAAGGTCCCTTGGCAGATCCAGGTGTCCAGCAGGTGCGGAGCATTCCCGGGAATCCCCGGGGTCCCTTTGCACAGCCCGGTGTCCAGCAGGTCTCCCTGCGCTGTGGAGCATTCCCGGCGCTCCTCACTGTCCCACCAGAGAACGCTGCTGGATCCTACCTGGGCATGCCTCCTGCGACACCTGGGGCTGCCCGCGGTCCCTCCGGGGGTCCGGAGGAGGATGAGGATGATGAAGATGATGAGGATGAGGATGATGAGGATGATGAGGATGATGAGGATGATGAGGATGAGGATGATGAGGATGAGGATGATCCATCCCGCAGCTGCCCCGGGCCGCTCAGCCCCGCATCCCCGCGGCCGCGCCCCGTTCGGCGGGCGGGCAGCGCTGCGCCTCCTCGTAGCTGGGCAGGTGCTTCACCTCCTCGTAGCTGGGCAGGTGCGGCAGCTCCAGCCCCGTGCGGGGTCCCGGGGTCCCGGCGGTGCCCGCGGAGCCCGGGGCGGGTCCCGGCGGGTCCCGGCGGGTCGCGGGGCGCGGCCGGCGGGGCGCGGGGCAGGCGCGGCGGCGGAGCGCGCAGCCCGCGGCCAGCAGCGCCAGCAGCACCAGCAGCGCCGCCAGCCTCCGCGCCAGCCACCGCGCCCGCGGCACCCACGGCGGCCCCGCCGCGGCCCCCGGAGCCGCCCCCGGCCCGGCGCAGCCGCCCCGGCCGCAGCGGCCGCCCGCCATCCCCGCTGCGCGCCCCGCGCCCGCCGCGCCGCGCTTTATCCGCGCCCCAGGATGGGCTCGGGCCGCATCAAATATTGATGGGGCCATTTGGCCGCCCTGCTCCGCCTAATGCGGCCGGGGCACGACGCCAGGCGCGGATCAGCCCCGGGGCAGCGGCTGAGGCACGGCTGAGCCGAGCCCCGGTGACAGGGACAGGCTGAGCGTGAGGACACCGGGACAGCGGGACACAGCGACCCGAAGATGCGGGGATGAGCAGCACCCAAGGATGGGAGGGTGAAGCTGAGCGTGCAGGGATGAATGGTACCCAAGGATGGGAGGATAAAGCTAAGGATGTGAGGATGAGTGGTACCCAAGGATGGGGGATGAAGCTGAGCACACAGGGATGTGCAGGAGCCAAGGGCACAGGGACATGTGGCACCTCAGGATGTGGGGATGAGCGGGTACCCAAGGATGGGAGGGTGAAGCTGAGCGTGCAGGGATGAGCCAAGGATGAGCAGGGATGTGTGGCACCTCAGGATGTGGGGATGAGTGATACCTAAGGATGGGAGGATAAAGATAAGGATGTGGGGATGAGTGGTACCCAAGGATGGGAGGATAAAGATAAGGATGTGGGGATGAGTGGTGCCCAAGGATGGGAGGATAAAGATAAGGATGTGGGGATGAGTGGTACCCAAGGATGGGGGGTGAAGCTGAACATGCAGGGATGAGCCAAGGATGAGCAGGGATGTGTGGTGGCACCTCAGGATGTGGGGATGAGCAGTGCCTGAGCTTGTGGGATAAACCCAAGGGTGCAGGGATGAGCAGAACCCAGGACATCAGGGTAAGGGACACCTGAGCCAGGAGCACCTCAAGGTGCAGAGCCCAGCACGGATTTTGCAGCTTAAGAAGGGAGGGAACAGCAGTGTCAGGGCAGGCACTGACAGACTGGGGCCCTGGTACCTGGGCAGGCACAGTGAGACCTTCATTCTTCATTTTTGTTGGGTTCTCTTCCTGCCACTAAACTTTCACAGGTCCCTGTGTCACCCAGCGATGCCCCAGCCCACCCCCAGGAGCAGAGCCCCTCATCTCTGTGGTTTGCTAATTACCTTCATCCTAATTGCAAAACTCCAGCAAAACAGAGAGGACAGGGAGCTCTCATCATGGAAAAACTGACTAACATCAAAGTGAGTAACACGGCAAAAACTGACCGGACCTTTTCTGCTTGGTTTCCTCTGGGGTGGCCCTGCCAGATCTGATAGGCAGCTGCTGACCCACCTACGTGAGCCTCTCGTGGGGTAAATTCGTTTCCTTTGTCCTGTTTACCCTCCTGGTGGTGGTGATGTCACTGCTGATAGCTGCAAGCCACCCCTGCTGTCACCCCCACTTCTGGGTAATTGTGTTTGTGACACATTTTGGAGCGCTCAGGGGCAAAAATGAGGGGGAAAATTCTCAGCTCTGATGTGGAGTTTGAGGAAGGAGGAGTTGGTGGTGCTGGGCTTCTGGCTAACCAGGAGAAATTGCTGCTTCTTTCTGAATTTCAGGGGTTTGCTCTGCATCTGTGTCCTCATTTTGGGGACATTTCTCCCTGCAGGAGGGGCAGGGGCTGGGAGGGGAGGGCGGGAGGTGCCAGCGGTGGGTGCAGCCCCACAGCTTTAGGAGCTGCTGCCTCACACAGGGGAGACTTTGCTTTGGGGGCTCATCCCTCCCTGCCCACGGCCAGCAGGATCTGCGATGCCCTGAGGAGCTCCAGCAGCAGCTCCAGGGGCCGCATTCCCTGCAGAGCTGGCAGTAACTGAGGGGTGTTTGGGAGGCAAACTGGGAATAAACAGCAGGCGCCTGTGCAGCCTGCCCGGCTGTCAATAGAGCTCAGCCTTTTAACAGCATCCCTGCTCTGCGGGGGCTCCCTCCGAGCCCATGAAATATTAAAGCCTGTTGATAGCTCGTTGATAGCTCGTTAAAGGCAGCGTTTTGGGCTGGGCCTGTGTGCTGTGAGCTGGGCTTTGCTGCTCAGCCTGCAGCAGGGGCTGGGGAGCAGCTCCCTGTGCCACCACACAGGGAAAATCGTGGATGGAGTGAGCAGGGCACAGGAGGAATAAAGATCCCAGTCCTGGCGTGCAGCTGTGCTCTGCAGCAGCCCCAGCTGCCCCGGGAAAATGCAGGAATACGGGCCCAGGAGGAACCAGGGCCGGGGAATTCATCCTGGGGTGGCTGTGGATGGAGGGGCTGCACCCTCTGTGGGTTTGGGGGATTTGGGGAGGTGCAGCCGCCCCATTTTGGGAATCTGTGGAGGGTGGGAGGGTGGGAGTGTGGTGGCAGGCAGGGATCTTGGATTCCATCAGGATTCCCTCAGGATTCCACACCTTCCACCAGAGCAGGTCGCTCCCAGCTCCATCCAAGCTGGAATTTCCCTGTCCCCGAGCACAGCAGAGCTCTGGGGCAGGAGCAGGAGCTGTGGGCAGGAATAAACTCCTCATGGGTGGCCACATCCTGCCTCCCCCATCCCAAAATCTGCAGGAAACCCCCTCTGAGGCTCCCTGGAGCCAGGTAAAGCCAGAGCTGCCGTGCTGTTTCTGGGAAGGAGCTCTCAAGCTGATTTTCTCCAGTTTTGCAGGGGATGGACAACTATTGATCCTGCAAATGACCCCTGCAGGAATCCATCGATCCCTTTGGAGCAGCAGATCATTAAGGCTCGACTTGCAGACCTCTCAGGTGGTGCCAAAGTGCTGACACAGCACAATAACCAGTGCATGGTGTCATTGTCCCTGGGAGCTCCAAACCCTTCTCCATGGGAAGCTGCTCCATGAAATGCCCTTTGCACGGGGATGCTTCACATCTCAATTCCCCTGTCAGGACCCAGCACACCCCTCTGGCTGTCCTGAGCAGCCCAGACCCTGCCAGGGGTCTCAGAGACCCTGGCACAGAGCCCAAAATGCCCCTGTGGGTTTGATTGTGGCCCGTGGAGCAAATTACCAACCTTGTATGAAGATCAGCAAGCCACAACAGTTTAAGTAGAATATTAGTGAAGTTATCGCAGGGTGGAAAAGTAAATTTTGGGGGTTTTGGTATGGGGGTTCAGGAGGCAAGATGGAGGGAACTGGGTGTGTCCAGCCTTTCTCCTTCTTCTTAGCCTCCATCTTCTGTGGTGGTGCTGGCACTTGGGGATTGGTTTGTGGTGAAGGTGCACTTGTTAACAAGGCTGAAAGGCATTGGGGATAAAAGGTAAATCTGATGTAGGGAGTTTTTATTATAAAAGGACACGACAGCCCCGTGGGTGGGCAGAGTGCCCTTGGCTGCCTTGCTGCTCAGATCCTGGCTGGCAGAGAGGAAAAATTTGTAAGATAAGAAATAATAAACAATCTGAAGAAATCATAAACAATCTGAAGAAATCATAAACAATCTGAAGAGTGAAATGCTGAGGATCCAGACTCGTCCTTTGAGCCGCGGCTGCCCCGAACGTCCTGCGTGTGTCCGAGCAGGGACAGCAGCCAGGTCAGACATTTCCCCTTGGTGTCTTTTTCCTTCAAATGTGAGAAAACTGCTCAGGAAAAATTCCAGGATGACCTGAGGTTTGTTTTTTGGGAAGGCTCTGAAAGCCTCATGTGTTTGGGAGCTGGAAAAGTCCCATGGGTTGATGGAGGGCAGCACAGCTTTGGGTGCTGGGAGGAGCAAGTCCAGCACTCTCAGCCTCAGTGATATTTTGGTATCTGGGAGATCCAAACCTTGGGATAACTGAGGCTTTTACAGGAATTATGGAGCAAATGGCTGCTGTGCTGGAGGTTGGACAGGAAATTTGTGGCTGCCACATCCCTGAAGTGTCCCAGGCCAGGTTGGAGCACCCTGGGATGGTGGGAGCTGTCCCTGCCCATGGCAGGGGGCAATGGGATGAGCTTTAAGGTCCCTTCCCACCCAAACCATTCCAGGATCCCATGAAAATCAAACACAGCCTGGTGGGCACCTCCTCCAAGGCCAAAATAGTCCTGAAATCCTTCTTAATAGAACCAAACATTCTTGATATTCCTGTAAAACCCCCAGGGCAGCTCCTAAGGAAGCCCATGCACCATCAGGAGCTCGGAGCAGGGCTCAGGGGCAGCTCTGAGCTGCTGGAATCAAACCCCAGAGCTGAGCCCCAGTGCCTCCCCCTCCTCAGGCACATCTGTAACTGCAATAAGGCCCAAAACCGAGGAGATGACTCTGCAAACGTAAAAATCTCCACCAGCCATTACCTCACGGCTCAGAAATCCCCTCTGCCAGCAAATATTTGCTGTTGGACTGTGGAAAACCCAGGGAAAGTGAGAGAGAGAGGCTGGAACCCTCCTGGACAGCCCCGATTCCTTCCCAGGCTGTTCACAAGTTTGGGTGTCCTCCAGAAATGAAATGTGTTTTCTGTAATAAATCAGTCAGATCGAAGACATAAATAAAATTCATTCATTGCTATCTATTCTGTACTTACTGCTGTATTTTATGTATAAAATATTCATTTATTTAACACAATTTTCTCCAATAAAAAAAAGATGGAAATGTTAGGGTAATGATATTGATATAAATGAGTTTTCAGGTTTTCAGCTTGCACGTGACACTTCAAATATTCTTCTTTCCTCCTTCTGCTGCACAGAAACATTAGAAAGGTTGGCTTAGATTGGTTTTCCCTTTGCAGTAATTCCCCATAATTAGGATTTTAATCCCTTGACTCCATGGGAAGGCTCCCACTCATGCAGTGACTTTGGCTGAGGCATTTAGAGGTACAAATAAAGAGCATCTCCTCCTATCAGAGATGATTTGCTGCTTTCCCTTGGAATCAAATGATCAAGAGATGATTTGCTGTTTTCCCTTGAAATCAAATGATCTTAACCTTGATCCCACACCATCCACATGGGATCCCTGAGTGCCCACACAGGGCTGGACTCAGAACCACTGAAACACCCTAAAAGTCACCAAAGCACAATTGAGATGGAAGGATCCCCGTGTGGCTCTGGACCCACCAAACCCTTTTTCCGTGCTGGAATCCTTTGTGTTTTCCAGGAGCAGCATTTCCCGTCAGTCACCCTGGTTGTGCGGGGATGCAGGCGGGGGCGGTGCCGCGGTTCCGCCGCGCTGCTCCCGGCTCGGCTCGGCTCGGCTCGGCTCGGCTCGGCTCGGCTCGGCTCGGCTCGGCTCGGCTCGGCTCGGCTCGGCCCTGTGCCCGCGGTTAAACTCACAGCGGGGTCTGGGCCAGCCCCAGCCACTCCCGCACGGCCCCGGGAGGCGGGAGCGGCGATTCCCGGCGGGACCAGCCCGGCCCGGCCACCCCGGAGCGATGCCAGCAATGCCAGGTGATGCCAGCAATGCTAGGAATGCCAGGGAATGCCAGGTGATCCAGGAATGCCAGGGAATGCCGGGTGATACCGGCAATGCCAGGTGATCCAGGGAATGCCAGGGAATGCCGGGAATGCCAGGGAATGCCAGGTGATGCCGGCAATGCCAGGTGATACCGGGGAATGCCAGGTGATGCCGGGAATTCCAGGTGATCCCAGTTTTTGAGGATGTCACCCTGGCTGCTCCCTGCTGTCCCACACACCCCAGGAATTTCAGGGATCCCGGTTTTTTTGGGGTCAGTAGAGTGGGGCAATGCCCCAGGGCAGGGAGTGAGCACCAAACCCTTTCCCATCTCCCTCTCGTTCTCCCTTTCCTCCTGAAGAGATTTAATTTTTTACCAAACTCGACGTTTCCCACCCCAGTTTGTCCAGAGGAGCCTGAATTCCCTGGATTCCCTGTGCAGCCAGAGACTTTTCCTGGGGGAAAATCCAACACCCCCAACTGAGGCTGCCCAGGGCATCACCCAGGCAGGAGGCTGCTAAAAAATGGGAAAAAAGGGAAGAAACCCTTCCAGCTGTTCCCAGGAGTGAGGCAGGCCCAGGGCTGCGTGCTCCACAGGGAAAATCCTCAGGGAAAGGTGCAGATGCCAGGAGGGAGGATGAGGATGCTGAGGGGGCAGCAGAGCTCTGACCCCGCTATTTTTTACTCTCCTCAACCAACGTGCCAGCCCTGGGGGCGGCGTGGAAAACCGGGAAAAGCTCTGGAACGGCCCCTCCTGGATCCAGCCCAGGCCCTGGGGGTGCTGTGTCCCTCTGGGCAGCACGGACGGGTGGGATGGCTGGAGCAGGGAAATATTCCCTGCTGGAAAATGGGGTGGGTGGCTCCTGAGAGCCCCAGGAGCAGGCTGGCCGTGTCCAGCCCCCCGCTTCCTGCTCGGGCTGGGTTGGTTGCTTCACTCAGTGACCTTCAAACCCTGAAATTTGGGGTGGAAATGAGGGAAATGGCAGCTGGGGACACTCGGGGGTGGCTCTGGAGCTCCCCGGGCTGGGGGGGATGCTGAGCTCGGGCACAGGGGGAGGAGGAGATGCAGGGCTGGGCTGGGGGTGGGTGATGGCCCCAGAGCCTCCTGCTGCACACAAACCCAGCAAAACACCAAAAACCAGAAAATTATAAATACTGTGCAGTGGCTGAGCCCAAAAAATAGCAAATGGTGAACACTCTGCAGTGACTGAGCCCCAAACCAGCAAATGGTGAACACTGTGCAGTGACTGAGCCCCAAAAATATCAAATGATGAACACTGTGCAGTGACTGAACCCAAACCAATAAATGATGAACACTGTGCAGTGACTGAGCCCCAAACCAATAAATGATGAACACTGTGCAGTGACTGAACCCAAAACCAGCAAATGATAAATACTCTGCAGTGACTGAGCCCCCAAAAATATCAAATGATGAACACTGTGCAGTGACTGAGCCCCAAACCAATAAATGATGAACACTGTGCAGTGACTGAACCCAAAAAAATAGCAAATGGTGAACACTGTGCAGTGACTGAGCCCCAAACCAGCAAATGATAAATATTCTGCAGTGATTGAGCCCCAAAAAATAGCAAATGATAAATACTCTGCAGTGATTGAGCCCAAAATCCAGAAGATAATAAATACTGTGCAGTGACAGCCCTAAAAAGAACAAATAAACACTCTGCAGTGACTGAGCCTCAAAAAGTAGCAAATGGTAGATACTGTGCAGTGACTGAGCCCCAAAAATAAGCAAATAATAAATACTGTGCAGTGACTGAGCACCCAGACCAGCAAATGATGAACACTCTGCAGTGACTGAGCCCAGAATCCAGAAGATAATAAATACTGTGCAGTGACTGAGCCCAAAAATAGCAAATGATGAACACTGTGCAGTGACTGAGCCCCAAACCAGCAAATGATGAACACTGTTGCAGTGACTGAGCCCCAAAAAATAGCAAATAAATATTGTGCAGTGACTGAGCCCCCAAAATAGCAAATACTGTGCAGTGACTGAGCCCAAAAAATAACAAATTATAAATACTGTGCAGTGACTGAGCCTAAAAAATAACAAATGATAAATACTGTGCAGTGACTGAGCCCCAAAAAATAGCAAATAAATAGTGTGCAGTGACTGAGTCCAAAAATATCAAATAATAAATACTGTGCAGTGACTGAGCACTCTGAGTCTGATTATTAATAAATTTTTTATTACTAAAGAGATTAATTTATTTAAATTATAAGGAAATTATATATATATAATATATTATATATTTATTAATTATTAATAAATTTCTTATTACTAAAGAGATTAATTTATTTAAATTATAAGGAAATTTTATATATATAATTATATATATTCTATATTATAAAAATTATATTTATTAATTAATAATAAATTTCTTATTACTAAAGATTAATTTATTTAAATTATAAGGAAATTATATATATATATATATATATATATATATATATATATATATATATATAAATTATATATATTCTATATTATATAAAATATGCTTATTAATTATTAATAAATTTCTTATTACTAAAGGGATTAATTTATTTAAATTATAAGGAAATTATATCTATATATATAATTTATATATATTATATAAATTATATTTATTAATTATTAATAAATTTCTTATTACTAAAGAGATTAATTTATTTAAATTATAAGGAAATTCTATATAATTATATATATTCTATATTACATAAATTATATTTATTAATTATTAATAAATTTCTTATTACTAAAGAGATTAATTTATTTAAATTATAAGGAAATTATATATATTTAATTATATATATTCTATATTATATAAATTATATTTATTAATTTATATCAATGATAAGATTAATTTATATACATTATAAATTATTAAATTAAATTATATTATATTTCAAATAAAATTAATAATAAATTATTTATTACCTTTATTATTGGTGGGTTTTTTTTCTGACACAGAGTTATTATGAATTATTTTATCTGTGGCTCCACCGGAGGGGTCGGGAGGGATCCCGGGGCGCTGTTGCCATCTGCAGGCGGCTCTCGGACAGATTATTAATTTATTTTAGTTATTTAGTTGTATTTATTGTATATATTATAGATTCAGTTATTTAGTTTTATTGTATATAATATATATTAAATATATATTATATAATTAAATATGTATTATATAATATATATTATATATTATATAATATATATAATATATAATATATATAAAATTCACTATATATAAAATTATAATATATATATATATAAATGTTATAATGCTAAATAACTAAATAATATAATGTTATAATGCTAAATAATTATATAATTAAATATATATATATCTATCTATACAATATAATATATAATATATATATAAAATTCATTATATAAAATTATAATATATTATCTATATAAATATTATAATGTTAAATAACGATTACATAATTAAATACACATTTTATATCTATACATAAATAATATAAAATATATATAATATATATAATATTTATAAAATTCCCTATACATTAAATTATAATATGTTATATATATTAAAATATTATAAATATTATAATGTTAAATATCTTTTATATAATTAAATACATATTATATATCTATACATATATAATATGTAATATATATAATATATTATATATATAAAATTCACTATACATTAAATTCTAATATGTTATATATATAAAAATATTATAATGTTAAATAACTATTATATAATTAAATATATATTCTATATCTTACATACATAATATATAATATATATAATATATATAATATATATAATATATATAATATATATAATATATATAATATATATAATATATATAATATATATAATATATATAAAATTCACTATATATTAAATTATAATATTAAATATATATAAATATTATAATATTAAATAACTATTACATAATTACATACACATTATGTATCTATAATAGATATATTATAGATATCTATCTATAATTAAATATATATTATATATCTATACATTATATAAACATATAATATAAATATAAATATATATTTATATTAAATATATGTAATATTTATTATATATTGTTATTATAGGTTGTTTCATTTATTATTTATTCATTTATTCAGTTTTGGTTTTTTTTTTCTTTAATTATTATTAGAAAAAATATTTAATTTTTCTTTATTTTCTTTATTGCATATATTATTGTAATTATATCTATATATCTATTAAAATATTTGTATTAGATACACATATTCAATAATTTTAGAATGATTTAATGTGTGTATCAAATACCAATATTCTAAACAGGTACCACCAATGCCACAGGCTGGGCTCTGGGATTGTCCCTTGTGCTGGGGCTCCCCCAGCCCTGGGGCACTTCTGGGTTCCTCAAAGGACCTGGAGGGGCTGGAGCAGGTCCAGGGAAGGGAATGGGGTTGGGGAAAGGGACTGGAGAATCCTGAGGAAAGGGGCTGGAGAATCCCTGAGGAGCTGGGAAGGGAATGGAGAATCCTGAGGGAGCTGGGAAGGGGCTGGAGAATCCCTGAGGAGCTGGGAAGGGGCTGGAGAATCCTGAGGAGCTGGGAAGGGGCTGGAGAATCTGAGGGAGCTGGGAAGGGGCTGGAGAATCCCGAGGGAGCTGGGAAGAGGCTGGAGAATCCTGAAGAGCTGGGAAGGGGCTGCAGAATCCCTGAGGAGCTGGGAAGGGGCTGGAAGAATCCTGAGAGAGCTGGGAAGGGGCTGGAGAATCCCTGAGGGAGCTGGGAAGGGGCTGCAGAATCCCTGAGGAGCTGGGAAGGGGCTGGAGAATCCCTGAGGAGCTGGGAATGGGCTGGAGAATCCCTGAGGGAGCTGGGAAGGGGCTGGAGAATCCCGAGGGAGCTGGGCAGGGGCTGCAGAATCCTGAGAGAGCTGGGAAGGGGCTGGAGAATCCCTGAGGAGCTGGGAAGGGGCTGGAGAATCCCTGAGGAGCTGGGAAGGGAATGGAGAATCCCTGAGGAGCTGGGAAGGGGCTGTGAGAATCCTGAGGGAGCTGGGAAGGGGCTGAGCCTGGAGAAAAGGGGGATCAGGGGGGTCAGATCAGAGCTGGGAAGGGGCTGGAGAATCCTGAGGGAGCTGGGAAGGGGCTGGAGAATCCTGAGGAACTGGGAAGGGGCTGGAGAATCCTGAGGAACTGGGAAGGGGCTGGAGAATTCCGAGGGAGCTGGGAAGGGGCTGCAGAATCCCTGAGGGAGCTGGGAAGGGGCTCAGCCTGGAGAAAAGGGGGCTCAGGGGGGGACCTTGTGGCTCTGCACAGCTCCTGCCAGGAGGGGACAGCCGGGGGGATTTGGGATCTTATCCCAGGGAACAGGGACAGGAGCAGAGGGTGTGGGAATTTTAAAAAATTAGAGAGTTTTAAGAAAGGAAAAATTAGGTTTCAGGATGCACCAGATGGAGTTGAGGTTGGATATTGGGGAAATTCCTTCCTGGAATGGGGGTGTCCCAGCCCTGGACACTTTTGGGTTCCTCAAAGGACCTGGAGGGGCTGGAGCAGGTCCAGGGAAGGGAATGGGGTTGGGAAAGGGGCTGGAGAATCCCGAGGGAGCTGGGAAGGGCCTCAGCCCAGAGAAAAGGGGGATCAGGGAATCAGATCAGAGCTGGGAAGGGGCTGAGCCCGGAGAAAAGGGGGATGAGGGGGTCAGATCAGAGCTGGGAAGGGGCTGAGCCTGGAGAAAAGGGGGATCAGGGGTCAGATCAGAGCTGGGAAGGGGCTCAGCCTGGAGAGAAAGGGGGATCAGGGATCAGATCAGAGCTGGGAAGGGACTCAGCCTGGAGAAAAGGGGGATCAGGGGGTCAGATCAGAGCTGGAAGGGGCTGAGCCCAGAGAAAAGGGGGATCAGGGGGGCCCTTGTGGCTCTGCACAGCTCCTGCCAGGAGGGGACAGCCGGGGGTGTGGGAATCCTAAAAATCAGAGGGTTTTAAGAAAGGAAAAATCAGGCCTCAGACAGTAAGACAGTTAAATGCTAAAGCAGCAGAAAAATTAGTAATACAGACGTGAGAATAGAACAACAGGCCTATGTTAGGTGCTGCCTTAGGTGGTAACAAGTTTTCTTAATGTATATCTTCAGAAGGTCAAAGTTTTGAATAGACTTTTGTGCATTGCTTTTTATGAACAAGTTATTGTCTTGAAAGTAGGCCTCTCACCAAAGCTACGTGTGCTTTATATGATTGGATAGAAGTATTGTCAATGTTTTTATACTCTATGTGTGACTGGTTGAAACGCAGATGGAAATGGCTTTATGCTATGCTGTAACAGGGAACAGGGGCAGGAGCAGAGGGAACGGCCTCAGGGTGCACCAGATGGAGTTTAGGTTGGAAATTGGGGAAATTCCCTCCTGGAATGGGGTGTCCAGCCCTGGCAGGGTGGAGCCGCGGCTCTGGAGGGGTTTAAAAGCCCTGGCAGGTGGCACCTGGGGACACGGGGCAGCGTGGCCTTGGCAGGGCTGGGAATGCTCGGACTGGATGCTCCTAAAAACCAAATACTCATTTTCTGCTACTGCCATTAATGACTGACACAAACACTCATTTTCTGCTACTGCCATTAATGACTGACAAATACTCATTTTCTGCTACTGCCATTAATGACTGACACAAATACTCATTTTCTGCTGCTGTGATTAACAATTTCACGATTCTCTCTCAGGCAAACGGGAGCATTAATTCCATCCCTGCGCTGAGTACAAAGGGCTCTGTGTGAACCCTGGGGCTGCAGTGAGAAATCTCCATTTCCTGCATTTCCTGACAAGAGGGTCTCGGTGCACGGCTGGGCACACAGTGCCAGCCCCCAGTGCCAGCCTGGCACGGGAATTCCTCAGGGAATGGCCACAGGGAGCCCTCGGGGCTTCCTGCAGCACTCAGGCAATAGGAGCTCTTCCAGTGGATTCACATTGAAATTCCCTTAAAAATGGGAATTCGAGCCTCCTGAGAAGAGAGAAATAGATAGGGCCAGAAAAGTGGGAGATTCTGGGAGTTTGCAACAATTTTTTGGTGCCTCTTTCTTATTTTCTGTTTAGTGCTCTGGTAAATGCATTAATTGCTCAATTGGAACCCAAAAAGTGAATGGAAAGCCTGATTCTGCCTTGATTTTAGGGGACAAACTTAAAAATTCTGCCTGGATTTTACGGGACAAACCTAAAAATCCTGCCTGGATTTTACGGGACAAACCTAAAAATCCTGCCTGGATTTTAGGGGACAAACTTAAAAAATCCTGCCTGGATTTTAGGGGAAAAACCTAAAAAATCCTGCCTGGCACCTCAGGCTGTGCAGCCAGCAGGAATTCCCCTGGAGCTGCAGCCAGCTCCAGCTTCCTTTGGCACACAAAGGCCTGGCTTGGGAAGTGCCAGCAAAGCTTAAATCTGTCCCTGCCCCTGGTAAAAAACTGATTTATGGACTGAGGAAACGCAGCCTCCCTCAGCAGCACGAGAGTCACTCCGGGTAAACTGGGGAGGGCTGGGGATGGAAACTGGGAGGGGTTTTGCTGGGTTGGATCAGAGCCTCCGAGGAAAACTGGGAATTGTGGTTTCTCAGAGGAAAACTTGGGACTGGGGTTTTTCAGAGGAAAGTTCAGAACTGGGATTTCTCAGAGGAAAATTTGGGATTGGGATTTATCAGAGTAAAACTGGGAACTGGGGTTTCTCAGAGGGAAATCCGGAAATGGGGGTTTTTCAGAGGAAAACCGGGAATTGGAGAGGTTTGGGCTGAGTTTTGCTGACTCCGCAGCCGGGGCTCTGACAGGTCACGGGAGGTTTTATTGCATCAGCCGCAGCCTGGGCCACCTGCAAAACCTGGAGAACGATGGCTCAGCCAGGC